>CAVMGG010000150.1:0-39687 GCA_963680895.1 Fragum sueziense
GAAACTCAGGCCTGTGGAGCGACTCAAGACCTTCAGGTCTTCTAGTTGCATTAACTCATGGTTTATCTTTTCATGGACTGTTGCATGCAACAAAGATATGGGGGAGATATGTTCACATTTATACATAAATGTATTGTTGGTGGGAGGTCAAAGCCATGTAACTCCAGCTTGAAAAAGATGGAGTTACGAGGTTTTGACTTTCCACTAACTCATTAACTCTTGGTTTATCTTTTCATGGACTGTTGCATGCAACAAAGATAATATTATATGGTAGGGGAGATATGTTCATATTTATACATACATGTATTGTTGGTGGGAGGTCAAAGCCTCGTAACTCCAGCTTGAAAAAGATGGAGTTACGAGGTTTTGACATTCCAGTAACTGATTAACTCTTGGTTTATCTTTTCATGGACTGTTGCATGCAACAAAGATAATATTATATGGTAGGGGAGATATGTTCATATTTATACATACATGTATTTTCGGTGGGAGGTCAAAGCCTCCTAACTCCAGCTTGAAAAAAATGGAGTTACAATGTTTTGACCTTCCACTGACGATATGGCTCTAGAAATTGTCAAGTCCTTGTTCATGTTTATTCTTCACTCAGGTGCTGGAATCGCGACAGTCGTGATCTCATTCCTGTTCACAACCTACTACAACGTCATCATCACATGGTCGTTCTTCTACCTGTTCAACTCGTTCAGAAAGGTGCTGCCGTGGTCCGACTGCGAGAATGATTGGAACTCGGACAACTGTTTTGACGGGAACAACAAGACGGTCACAGACCCATTAAGGAACGTAACATCTGTCATTATGAAGCCTAACAACAGTTTGTCACCGACAGAAGATTTTTATGAGTAAGTATTGAAGATTACAGATTACAGGGGGTAATGATTTCGTAACCCATTACCACACAGTGACTTTTTTTGACTCCCAACGAGAAATTGGCTTGGGAAAATATTGTGGAAAAAGAAGAAATTGCTTGTGACAAAAACACCAAAAAATGTAACATTCTGTGCACTTGATATTGTCGTCTGCGACATCTTTGAATTTGGAGCAGTCTAAAATTTTGTCGTTTGGTAATGGGTTAAAACATGAGATATCATTTATTCAGAGCTATTGATAAGAGACAATGATTGCTTTTCAAAGTGTTATATTTCGTATGTTGTTCAACAAACCCTATGTCAGTGTTTATTTTTGATTTTGGGGGAAGGGTGTCAGGTTCCATAGGTGGGGAAAAATTTGCGCGTGAAAGCCCAAAAAGGGGAAATTTCAATACATGCTTGTACTCTCAAATACAGGGTTATAAATGCATTTAACTTGCTTGTATATCATAATGGGGCATTCTAACAACCATTAGAAGTGTTAGAGATGTCTAGAATCTAAACATAATTTGTATTTTTCTTTGCAACAAAAAAATCTAGTTTCATAAGGGAAAACTTATCTGAAATGGGGGAAAAAAGTATATTCCTTAGAGAGGGGGAAGGGGCCCAATAACGACTGTTTTTTTAGGAAAAAAAATCACTGTATGTTGTTGGTACTGATCGATGAGACAATTCAAATGAGTATCCACATCATAGGGTTTGAATTTGAAGTAACAAATTTAGAATTGTTTCTCTCCATCTTATCTTTTGCTCTGAATTATTGTTCATCAAACAGTATGTTGTGCATACTCATTTAAACTGTCTATTTAATTCAAATGAGTACTGAAAAATAGGAATTTGATTAAATTGATGCAAAGTTTGGACAAAAAAGAATCCATTCAGGTTGACAAATTCATAAAATTTCTCATAGATATTGTCGCTTATCAACTAAAACCTCTTAAGTGCAGCTTAAAACAAGCTCTTTTTGTTGAAAAGCATCAATATATTTTGTACCTGTTTGTATCTTCAACATAATAGCATGGGCACCTTTGACCCATTCCCATGAAAGAACACCTTTTTGACAGGCCTACATGAGAAAGGCTTTGGAAAACATTTCAGAAAATGAAGAAATCGATTGTAAAAAGCATTTATTTTCTTTCTGACAATGCTTTCTACCTAGAAAGATGAGAAATGTGAAATTTACTTCTTTTGAAATTGTCATATGCGATGTCTTTGTATTTGGATAAGTCTAAAAGTTTGCCGTCTAGTAATGGGTAATTAGAGTGCAGAAGCGATGCTTTTATGCAAATATGAACATGATATATACATGTTGACTATAAAACTTGCTTTTAGACAACCCAAACAGCAACCCCAAGTTTTGACGGTTTCCTGTTCTTTGTAATGTTATTATTTTCGATGTTATAGTATATAGAAAAATGTTTCATAAATACATTGTATGTTGCTCATGATTTGTATGATTCTCTTTTCTCAAAAGCATATGATATATTTACATAACCATATTTCTTTAAAGTGAATTGTTTTTTATAGACATCAAAACTTCAAACTTGCAAAGCAATGGTGAGAAAGTAACATTTTCTAGGTTAAAATTATTTCTTAACTCTGCATAATCATTATATACAGGACAGATTAACAAAAAGTGATACTCTTCTTCAACTAAATAATGTATAACTCATTGTATGTTCTCTTGTGTTAACCCTGTACAACAGCTAAATTTGAAGAAATTGTATTTGTTCTAAATCTAAAGAGTGATTTCTGAATTTGAGTATCTATGATGTCCAAAAAGGCCAAAAAAATTTCTCTGTGTAACTTGATCATAGTATGATCGTAAAATTTAAAATTAATGCACATTTTGAAACTCTGCATCTATTTGTATTGATTGTATTACAGACAATGCAGATATAGCCCTTTCCCAAATAGCAAAATTTTAGGGCTGTCTATTTTGAAAACTGTTGAAGACGACAGAATAAATTGTATTTACGATTACATTCATGCTCAACATATCACAGAAAATATTGAGGCAAAAGGAGAAAATGCTGATTGTCAGCATTTTCTTGTTTTGCCTCTATGTTTTCCCAAGTATTTTCTTCCAGGGACATCAAAACCTAGTTTTGTTTTGGAAGGTGATAGAGTAACAAACTGCCTCTCAGTTCCAATTTGCTATTCTTCCCAGACAATACCTAAGCCATTAGATTGATTGATTTGGATTTGATGCTTCTTTCAACTGCTATGATCATATTGTGGTGGCTAGAGCATCTCAGGGTTCAACACTAAGGCACGTCCGACAGACATTCACTGCCTGTAGCTTGCTCCGGGCTAGCTAGCCCCGCAAGATACTAGCCCGACTGGTCGTCCTAACTTCAAATCGAAAATTCACTTTCCCTGTAATTAACCCGCCTGCTTTGTACAAAATTCACATTCGCTAGTAACATTCCTTTCTCAAAGTATGGTAGATTTGAGTTTAATATGTCCAACAATCCCGAAAGTGAAACTAAACAAGTCTGCGTTTCTCATATGCAATGATCAAATGAAACGCCACAAACACAGTCATTTGATGACGTAGTCATTCCAGTCTCAATATAATCACATGATTTTTTCCCAATCCAAATAAGGTTACGTTTTACTATGATTTGTTTATAAAAATTAAGCATGCCAGCAAGCGTGGGAAAGGAGGATGAAGCAGTGAAAAAGAAACGCTATCCTCTGACGTTAGATGGTTTTAACACCAACGCATCATCTCTTTCTGTTAGGCCGCCTCGTGATTACACCAAGGAGTTCGGTCACAGTTTGTACATATTAAACATATTACTGGACCTAGCTAAAGGCGGATAATCTATCTTTCGCATTAAACAATAAGTAAGTGTTGAAAGTCATGTTAATCGGCGATTGATTCACGGTTAAAAAATGGAGTCAAGTATTTGAGCAACATTCGATTTTTTGGGCTACCATGACTCTTGATGTGGCGATCGCCAGGGCGAGCCCTGTCAATTGTTTATTGAAGAAACAAAAGTAGAAAAAAAATTTATATGCATTTTGATATAAAATTTACAGAAACTACTGAAGATTCCGAGAAAAAAGGATAATTCGAGATCCTACCTTGATAGATCTAGTATGATATCGTTGGCGAAGGATGTCAGAATATACCGATAAACCATGCACCACTAAAATTACGACCAAAAGTTAACGTTTTATGAACGTTTACATGGACAACTTTTGAGAAACGCGAGAAAATATCACTTTAAATTTTTATTCACGTCAGGGCTAGTGCACATCTAGTCCCGGCTAGTAGCATCTGGCAGCAGCAAGCCCGACGGTCTTGTAGCCGAAAAAGTTAATGTTGAACCCTGCATCTTAATGTGGATTCCTGGTATTTCTCTCACCTGTATTACTACAATATCCAATCCAAGCCTCCAGCTGCTCTCTTACATGGATGAGTTATACCCATTGGTGAGAGACAAATGACTTTTCGTCACATCTCAGAATGGATATAGGCTGAGCCAGGTTTCAAACTCACAGACCCTGCATTGACAGACTCCGAAGTTACGGACTGAGCTATCCAGGGTCAGTCCAAAACCATTACAATACATACCAAAGACTTGTAACCCAATTTTCATAACCAAGAGAGTTGTTTAATTTCACATGATAATAATACCTTGTATTTTCTAACATATCTGTGATCTTTATTACAATGTTAAAACTCTTACTTATAAGCATAATAAAAAATCTTCTTTCATGAAACAACAATATCCAAGGTATTTTTTGCTCACATGAGCATGAAGTGCTCAAGGCGAGTTATTGTGGTCTCTTTTCGTCTGTTGTCTGTACATCTGTCTGTCCACAATTTGGTGTTTACACTTTTGCATATATTAACCAACCTTCACCAAACTTTGTCTGTCCTCTGTCACCAGCTTTGAATTTTGAAAAGATAAAAAAATTGTTGCTAGGGAAAAGATTTTTAGTGCAGTAACTTTTTTCACATCATCAACTGTGTTAATCCTTTCCCAAACAACAAAATTTTAGGATGGTCCAAATTCAAAGGGGTTGCAGACGACAAAATAAATCCTATGGAAAGGAGAAAATTAGCATGTTATAGCCCAGAAAATATTGAGGCAAAAGGAGAAAGTGCTGGTCATCAGCACTTTCTTCTTTTGACTCAATGTTTTCCCAAGCATTTTCTATTAGGGACGTCAAAACCTGGTCATGTTTGGGAAAGGGTTAATAGGTAATAAATAAGTACCTTGCTTACTCTTGTGAATATTATTCTATGATTGTATGATTCCCAAACATTTGATGCTTTTGATGCGCTTCAAGATGAAGGCTTTTGGAGAAATTGTGGAAAACCAAGCAATTGCTTGTGACAAAGACCAAAGACTAAAGTTTTATTTACTTGAAATTGTCGTCTACAACATCTTTGAATTAGGACCTTTCTAAAATTTGTTGTCTGGTAATCATAAATGGGTTAAACCTTTTCCAAATAACAAAAGTTCAGGGTGTTCCATATTGAAAGTTGATGCAGGTGAAGAAATAGAAAGTTATTTAAATTGAAAATCTGTATGCAATGATAAAGAAAACATGAAGGAAAATTAACAAGATTCTGGTTATCAGCATTTTCATATGTTTCTTAAGTCTTCTTTTTTGGGGATGTCTGAACCAGGTATTGTTTGGGACGGGAATTATTAACCCTTTCCCAAACAGCCAAATTTTAGGACGTTCTTATTTAAAAGTTGCTCTAGAGTAGACGACAAAATTTATGTTAAAAAGGAAGAGATTTGTGTACAATATAGCATAGAAAATATTGTGACAAAAGGAGAAACTGCTGGTTATCAGCAGTTTCTTCTTTTGTCTCAATGTTTTCCCAAGTTTATTTTATCAGGGACCTCAAAACCAGGTATTGTTTGGGAAGGGAATTATTAAACAAATAATTTGGCATCTCTGATGGAAGCAGCAAAGTCTTTAGACAAAAGAATGAAATTTTGATAATCTGTTTTTATTCCTATTGCCTCAATATTTCCTGTGCTGTGATGTATGCAAAATTATTTTAGATTGCCATTAATCCATTACCACACAATGACTCTTTTTGACTCCCCACAGAATAATGGCCATGAAAAACATCGTGTAAAATGAAGAAATTGCTTGTGACAAGCAATTTCTACATTTCCCACAATGTTTTCAACGAAAATTACCCTAAAATGAAAAAATTCCATTCAGTTGAAATTGTTGTCTGTAGGATCTTTGAATTTAGAGCACCCTAAAATTTTGCCGCTTGGTAATGGGTTAATTTTGCTGTCTGCTGCTGCTGCTGCTTTCAAATAGAAGCTGTCTGAAATATTGTTGTTTTGGAAATGGTTTATGTTGAAAGTTTGAGCCCCAATCAAACAAATAAAATTTTGATTGTCACAAAAATAACAAACTTTTTAAACAGGGCTATTTGAAGTAGATGTAAGAGTGTGACTTTACGAGGATGAAGTTTGAGAAAAGTATACATTGCGTGGGCATGTTAAATAGTAAAACTAGTTTTAAGGGAATTCAAGTGCCATATTATGTTAACCTTGACACCTTTCATCAAACAAGACCTTTCTCATTAACCCTTTCCCAAACGACAAAATTTCAGGGTGATCCACTTAAAATGATGTAACAAAAGGCAAAATGGATGTTATTAAAAATAGGATTTGTGTAAAATATGGCATATCGAAAATATTGAGACAAAAGGAGAAACTGCTGGTTATCAGCAGTTTCTTGTTTTGTCTCAATGTTTTCCCAAGCCTATTCTCTCAGGAACTTGAAAACCAGGACTTGTTTGGGAAAGGGTTAATTATTCCTGTCCAAAATGGCAAAATCTTAGGTCGTTCCAAAATGAAAGATGTAACAGAGGAGAAAACTTGGAAAAAAAGTTGAATGGGAAACAATTAGGGAAAAGGAGGAAATACTGGTACCAGCATCAGTATTTTTGTTTACTTCATTGTTTTGCAATGCTTCAATTATTACGAACATCAAGACTAGAGGCGCGCTCTTTAGAGCGAGATTTCTTGAGATATCTTGAGATTTCTTAAGATGTTTTAGGATAAAGTGTTCTTTTGAGAAAGATTTTTAAGACAATCACTGCGAGCCGCCATTACTCTATACTTATTTCGGAACCCCTCGGTAAATTCTGTAGAATCTACATGGGAGAGAATTGACCAAGTTGTTCCGAATGCTCCATGATTCAAAAACCGTGAAGTTCAGAATGTTCCATACTTCATACAAATGACGTCGTAATGACATCATTTGTATGAAGTATGGAACATTCGGAACACCTCGCTTATGATCTCAGTCTCAAAGACGCTGCATCAAAAACATCTTAAGAATTCTTAAAAAATCTGGCTCTAAAGAACGCGCCTCAGGTATTATTTGGGAAAAGGTTTATTTTATCCTCTCTCAAATGACAAAAGAACTTGTCTAAATTTGAAACCATTTCTGTCAGTAAAATAAACAACCATTTATCAACAGAAAATATTCAATTTATATGGCAAAGAAAATCTGGAGAGAAAAGGAAAAAATGCTGAAGTATTTTCTTCTTTATGCTCATGATTTTTTTTAACCCTTTCCCAAACAAGACCTGCTTTTGACGTCCCTATAGAAAAGGCTTGGGAAAACATTGAAACAAAAGAAGAAACTGCTGATAACCAGCAGTTTCTCCTTTTGTCTCAATATTTTCTGTGCCATATCTTACATGAATCCTATCTGTAATAACATCCATTTTTGTCATTTGTGTCAGTTTTTGAAGTGGATCACCCTAAAATTTCGCCGTTTGGGAAAGGGTTAACCATTTATCATGGGTATTTCAAAATCAATCATCATGTTTGTGAAAGTGTCAACCGGCTCAACTCTTTACCAAATAGCAAAAATCTAGACTTCCAAATTCTAACCTGCTGCAGGTTAGAATGAATAAAATGAAATGAATAAATCAATAAATAGAGAATATAATACAGCACAGAGAATAAAGAAAGAAATGGAGAAAATGCTGATGCTCAGTATTTTCTTTTTTGCCTTCAATGTTTTATGTCCCTCTCTCCTTAAGGGACAGCCCTGGTCTTGTTTGCTTATTTGGTCAACAAAACCCACATTTCAATGACCTATGACCCTGACCCAAACTTGTTTTAGAGGTATCCAAAATGTAAACCATTAACCCATTACCAAACAACAAAATTTTGGACTTGTCCAAATCCAAAGATGCTACAGACGACAATATGAATTGAGTGAAATTTCGCATTCTTTGATCTTTCTGGGTAGAAAAAAATTGTGGGAAATGAAGAAATTGCTTGTTACAAGCAATTTCTTCATTTTCCACAATATTTTTCAAAGCCATTATCTTGTAGGGAGTCAAAAAGAGTCATTGTGTGGTAATGGGTTAACAATCTGTGATGCCTTTTGATGCGCTGTGAGATGAAATCTTTTGAAAACAATTTGGCAAATGAAGAAATTGCTTGTGACAAGCAATTTCTTGAATTGCCACAATATTTTCTCCCCAGAAAGACCAAAAATGTGAAATTTCATAGCAGACAATAAAAAAAAAGTAGTCTAGCCATATATTATTATTCACTGACTTCTTTCAGGAAAAGTAGAAAAGGAAATATTACACCATTAACCCTTTCCCAAATGACAAAATTTTAGGGTGATCCACTTCAAAAACTGACAAAAATGACAAGATGGATGTTATCAAAGATAGGATTTGTGTAAAATATGGCACAGAAAATATTGAGACAAAAGGAGAAACTGCTGGTTTATCAGCATTTTCTTCTTTTGTTTCAATGTTTTCCCAAGCATTTTCTATTAGGTACGTCAAAACCAGGTCTTGTTTGGGAAAGGGTTAAACCAATATTATTTTTGTGAAAAACTAGGTAAATTCCAATAGTAAATATTTGCTGGGGTATTTCATTTATGAAGGGTCGTTGAACTTGGTGGTATTATTTACATCCTAGATAGTTACCAAAATTGTGAAAGGCACTGGATGAAAAACAATTAATTCAGCAAATATTTCAATATATTTATTCTCTTTATATATAGTTTATTCATAATAAAAGTAACAACATAGTTCGTATACATTCACAATAAAAAAGTTATGTGTCTAAATATCTGAACAAGTAGATAAATTTTAAAGATTTCTAGATCCGATAAAACTGTATAATAATAATAATAATCTAATAAGAATTTTACTTAAAACTATGTTTATACATCCATTATAAGGATGACACAAAAAAGATGCGAAATCTTATTTCCATTGTGGTCCTTTAATGGGAGTATAAGCATAGAAAGGCATCATCTTACATAGTTATCACATAGTAATTATATAGGAAATGAAAGACTGTAGGAAAATAAATAAATGACTAGACATGACACACAATGTGACGACAAACAATAAAACGTAAATTTCATTTCATTAAGAGAAGTTTTACCTTAGACTTAAAAGAGTTAAGATTAGAAACATCCTTTAGAGAACTTGGTAAAGAATTCCATAATTTAGAACCACTGAAAGCGAAAGTTTTCTTACCATTAGAGCCAACCTTGGGTAAAATAAAATTGCCCGTGGAATGAGAGCGTGTATTGTAAGAGTGAACTGCATTAAAAGAGACAAAATTATCATTCATGTATTCAGGACTTAAGCCATTCTTTATTTTGAAAACATTGCATAAAATAATCTGTTCGATTCTTTTTTCTACAGGAAGCCAATTCAACATTTTAAAATGTTCAATACAAATATGTGCATTGTGCTCTAAGTTTAAAATAAAACGGATTAACTTGTTTTGAGTAGTTTGAAGTTTAGTTTTCAAGGATTTGCTGAGACCATTATACCAAAATGAACACGCATAGTCATAATGACATTGTATAAGAGATGTAGTAATAAGTTTTTTAGTCTGTTCGGTTAGGAAGTTACGTTTTCTATACAAAAACTTTAAGCGTGTGTTAGCTTTCTTCAATACGGAACTAGCAATATCGTCACCAGACAAGGACTGATCAATTGTAACCCCTAAGTATTTAACTGAGGATGAAGATTGTATTTCAACACCATTACAAGAAACATTTAAAGATGAATTTGATTTCAATTTATGTTTTGAACCGAAAAGAATTGTTTCTGTTTTTCCAAGATGAAGTGATAGTTTGTTGTCTAATAGCCACTCACTTATTGAGTTCAAATCTTCACTAAGCTGACTTTCAATTGAAGCCCTTGATTTATTTGCAACTAAAATAGCAGAGTCATCAGCATACAACAAAAGTTTATTTTTGATAACAGCTGGCATATCATTCACATATAAAAGAAAAAGGAGTGGGCCCAAGATTGAACCTTGTGGGACACCGCATGTAACAGTCGATGGTTTTGAAAAAGTTCCAGAGATATCAACAAGTTGCTGTCTACATGACAAATATGACTTGAACCATCGGACAATGTCATTACTAAGGCCTATGCATTCAAGTTTCATTAAAAGTATGGAGTGGTCTACTGTATCAAACGCTTTTTGGAGGTCTAATAAAGCCATTCCTACTAGGTTACCCTTATCTAATTGAAAACGAATAAAATCAGTTAAGTGAATTAAACATGTATCTGTTGAAAAATTTCTTCTAAAACCAGACTGCAAGCTATATAAAATATTTTGTTGATTAAGATACGATTCAAGCTGATCATATACAACACGCTCAAAAACTTTTGAAATGACACTCAAAATTGAGACGGGTCTGTAGTTACCTACATCTGTTTTGTTGTTCTTTTTGTACAAAGGGACAATTCTAGCTGACTTTAGATCATCTGGAACTACTCCCTGAATCAACGATAAATTGATTACATGTGAAAGAGGACATGCTATTAAAGCAGAACCATCGACAACGAATTTTGCATTTATACCATCTAATCCTGTAGCTTTTGTTGGACAAATATTACTAAGATATTTGTAAATCTTATTTTCACTGACTAGTGAAAAAGAAAAACTATTAGGTCTAATACCTTTGTTAGAATAAAATTTAGAAACAAAGCTATATCCAAATTGAAACGACGGGGAAGGGAGCTTTGATACCAAATCTGATGCCACATTTGTGAAAAACTCATTAAACTTTTCGGCTACTGTGATTTTATCGAAACAGAGATCACCATTGACATCAAGACCAATACTCTGACCAGCAGAGCAACAAGACTTTTTGGAAGGCATTCCAACCTGCTTAAGATATTTCCATAATGACTTGGAGTCCGAGTTATGCTCAGTTAATATTTGTGAAAAATAATCTTGTTTTGTTTTATTGATAATACTTTGTGTTTTGTTTCTGAGGTTCTTAAATATTTCATAATTTTCATCTGTGTTTTGTCGTTTAAAATTATAAAAAGCCTGATTACGTTCTTTAATATTGAGTAGGACAGTTTCATTCACCCAAGGTTCAGTTCTCTGTTTAGTTCTTATTTCTTTCAATGGAGCTAATTTATCAATTACAGTGAGAAAAATAGATTTAAACTGCACCCAAGCATCAGAAGCATTATCACATAGCATAACAGGAGACCAGTCAATAGCCAATAAATCTCTTTCCAAGTTCTCTTTACTGTAATTCTTTAGTGACCTGATCTTGACTGTTTTATGAGTACCAATGGCATCCTTATGAATTTTTCTAGTACAATAAATCGTGAAATGATCACTGAAAGTAGTTTGCAAAACACCATGTTGTAAAACTTTATCTTTGTCTGAAGCAAGGATTAAATCAATCGTAGTTGAAGAACTGGAACAGACACGGGTAAAATCATTTATCAGTTGATTAAGATCAAACATAGTTATAAAAGATTTCAAAGTGCTAAGATGAACACATTTACTATTTTTAGAAACATCTGTATTAAAATCACCTAGAATATAAGATTCATACTCATTAAAATGTGAAGATTTTGAACATACATCTTCTAGTACACTATAAAAGTTAGATTGTTTAGGTGGTCTGTACACAACAGCAATCAAAATTGGTTTAGTCTTTGGAAGCAAAAGTTCAATCCAGACAGCTTCAAGTTGTTCATGTTGTAAGTCTGTGCGTGTGTTGAAAGCCAAATCAGATCGAATATATAGACAAACACCTCCCCCATGTCTGTCTCTATCACGACGAACAAGACTGTAGTTACTGATTGCTAACTCAGAGTCAAAAATTGAACTCTTTTCATTGGTTGTCTACTTTCCCATTTTTCTGGTCATCAAAACCTGAATGAAAACTTGAATTTTTTCATTTTGTTGTAACTTCTCAATTCTATGCATTTCAAGGTTCATATTTTCATAATTATTCACGTACATCTCATCGATATGAATCATTCAGTTTATTAACCCTTTCCCGCACAACACAAATTAAGGATGTTCCAATTTGAAACCAACACAACAAGATGGTGGTTATCAAAGATATTATTTGTGTACCATATAGCACTGAAAATATTGAGGCTAAAGGAGAAAATGCTGGTCACCAGCATTTTCTTCTTTTTTCTCAATGTTTTCCCAATTCTATTTTATTAGGGGCGTCAAACCGGGCCCCGGTTTCTCGAAAAAACTTAAGTATATTCTCTTGAGTTCATGCTCAACTTCAATTCAATACCAATCAACGTTGATTGGTATTCAATTGAAGTTCACGTGGATTTCGTGCGATTTGAGCACGGTGCTCAGATTAGAGCATGAGAACGTACTTAAGTTTTTTCGAGAAACCGGGGCCAGGTCTTGTTTCAGGAAAGGGTAAAGGTCAATGATCAAGGCCATGTATAGCTCATGATGAATGACCTAGCTGACAGAGCATCTCATTCTATTAGCATGTGCTGTTCTGCCAGGTCATTTATTGTGGGCTATAATTGCGAAAGCATTTTCTGTTGGTTGATATCTGAAGTTTTATTTGGCATGTAGATACATATGTAAGTACATCATATACAACCTTTAGAACCAAGGTCAAGGCCATAAGTTATGATCAGGGTCAAATTTAGTTCATACAAAACTTCTTTTGGATGCATTCATGTTTAAAACCCATGTTTAATTAACCCTTTCCCAAACAAGAGCTGGTTTTGACGTCCTTAATAGAAAGGCTTGGGAAAACATTGAAACAAAAGAAGAAACAGCTGATAACCAGCAGTTTCGCATTTTGTCTCAATATTTTCCATGCAATATTTCACACAAACTCTATCTTTAATAACTTCCAATTTGTCAGTTGCGGCAGATTTTGAAGAGGACCACCCTAAAATTTTGCCGTATAGGAAAGGGTTAAGACCCAATGAGTTTGCCTCTCAGTAAGAAAGTAAAAGTTTTATAAAATCAGGATAGTGTAAAAATGCAGGTTTGAATACTGCAGATAAGATGTGTTTGCATGTGGAGATAATTCATAATTCAATTTCCTGATGCAGAGAGTTTATGGCCGGGAGAAGATTATATTGAATACAGAAAAGTCTCAAGTAGATTTCACAATTAGCTGATTTCACAAGCAATAAATTTCCTTCATGTTGAACTTTACAAAATAATGTTTTGTATCTCACCCTATTTGCATCATTGTTAACCCTTTCCCAAACAGATAGAGATAGATACAATATGGTACAGAAAAAATAAAGGCAAAATGAGAGAATTCTGTTTATCAGCAATTTCTTCTATTGTCTCAATGTTTTCCCAAACCTTTCTATTACAGGGTGTACAACGTTCGAACTGCATTATGGGTAATTTCGGCTCCGCCGTGGAGAATTTTGTTGAAAATTCCCTCGACTCAGGTAAGTGTTTATCAAATATTTCCGCCAATTCACGACCGATGTTGAAAAACTAACGTGGAGTGCCCCCGCATTAACGAAAGCAATCATCGGATATTAATTTCACGTCCCTGCACACAGTAATAAAAAAGTTATTGAAGAACGAAATTTGGAAAACGCGTTTTCTGATGGCACCGCCGTGGAGCAATTTACAATGGTTTTGAAGAAAAGGAGCTAAAATACCATTGTCCAAGTACGAAAGCATGCTGTGTGTTATCAGAACGAGCCTAACTGCCGTCCGCCTGACCATAACTCTCAGAAATCTGATTGAAACCGTGAGATTTAAGCAGTTTGCAAAATTGCTCCGCCGTGGAGAGTGTAATAAAAAGCTCCGCCGTGGAGTAAAAACATGTTAAAAGACATGCATTGTACTTCTCCACCGATAGGAAACGGATCGAACTGTACAAATGCATCTTTGTATATCACCTATGTATTATCTTACTTAGATCATGCCTATGTACGTAGTAAGACCGTAAAAATTATACATGGTATTTCAAAAATGCAATCTACCCTTCTAGTGCAACAACTCTATGAATCCTATACAGATTTACATGTTTTCATGTATGACTATGTAAGTACGGGAGACCGGGTCTATCTGTTACACGGGGCAAGTCGTTACACCTGCAGCTGCACGAATATGACCTCAAGCACAATGTTCTAACTTTCATAATATTTTTTTTCTTTCATTTTTCTTTCATATAAACTTCTCGAAAGCCAATCTTGGAGATTTAGATGAAAATGCAAATTATAGTTGAAAATCTGAAAAAAATCGTACGAAAGTAAATTGTCTTTGAAATTTCCATTTGACTCCGTTCACCCGGGTAGCTCATCCTACATTATAAATGTGTTTTCACAGAAAAAATAAATCTATGTTTCTTTGAAATCGATCTTTTCTACAAATGCCACACTGTTTACCCATGAGATTATCTGAAAGTTCAAAAATGCGAATGGGGCAAGTTGTTACATATGGTTTGGGCAAGTTGTTACACTGTAATGATACAGTAGGCCTATTGTGAATTTGTTTGGTATTGTAATACAAAACATATTCTTCTTCTCTTACAATGATTTCTAGCGGGTTTTGTGCTTCAAACACATTTAACAGTTTTCTCCTCTGGACGTAATAAAAAGGCCCCAAGATATATGAAACGCCCTGTGGAATAGGATTGTGATGGTAAATGGTAAAGACACCGAGCTTAACAGGTAGGACGAATTGCTCATGATGACCAGAACAGAAACGTTAAGCCCTATAATGATTTGCTGAATTTGAAATGGTCATTCTATCTATCTGTGTGGTCATCCTGGATCCGCCCTTGTTGCACAAGTTCGTCAAATATGACTGACTTCCGGATGCCATATACCTGAAAATGTCTAGATCAACGATTTCAATGTTGGTTACAATATTTTCGTCCAGAGTCACATTAGGTCTTGTCCCAGGTGTACCTATTTTACAAAAAAGAGAGGAAATTCTATATAAAAATCCTTTAAAATCATTCTAGTCAGCCATGATTCATGAAAGCTAACAGCTCGAGTTTTTATAGATCTTTTGAAACATGAAAAAGCAAATCAGAAAAAGGACCGATTTCTTTGATGGGATTTGATTATCATATAAAGTGAATATATTGCTGTAATGCTTCAGAAACAGACAATCCAGCTCCCATGTAACTATTAACCCTTTCCCAAACGACAAAATTTTAGGGTGATCCACTTCAAAAACAGCCACAAATGACAAAGTGGAAGTTATTAAAGATAGAATTTGTGTAAAATATGGCATAGAAAATATTGAGACAAAAGGAGAAACTGCTGGTTATCAGCAGTTTCTTCTTTTTTTTCAATGTTTTCCCAAGCCTTTTCTATTAGGGACGTCAAAACCAGGTCTTGTTTGGGAAAGGGTTAAGGGCTATTGATGGCTAAACCACATGTTAACCATATGACATCATGGAAATGTGTATAAAATGTGTATCAATACTGGTTAAGCTGTGGTTAGAAAAATAATTTGCAGAAGTAATTGCACCCTGTTTTATCCCAATATGGAAACGTTTTCAAATAAACAAGTACTTTTCAATTGTGTAATTGAAAAGAATATAAAGCTGTAACAATCTTTTACTGAATCACTGGAGGCCTTCCACATCATGTAAATTTATTAGTGGCTCTTGGAGTAAAACATTACATTGGCTATAAAACTCGGAAGGGCAACTTTGGGTGCTTTACGGTACGGGTTCTAGACGTCTTTTCTATTTCATAACATTGGCTTGACCGTTATTGCATGTTATAGTGTCACTAATGACGGTGCATAGACAATGTGACCAAATAGTAAGAAAACTGGCTATGTGTACATGTATACCTATTTTGGCTTCCATAAATATAATTTTGTAAATAAAAGTCATATTTATATTTAATCTATATTTTTCTTCAATGAGTTTTTGGGCGTGAATATTGATTTAGGTTTGTACTGTGTGCTACTGTTGATTTTCCTGAATAAAAAATGTTCTAATGAGCACAATCAAACTTTTACTGGAAACAAGTTTTGGACCAAAATATCACCTTCATCAATAATATGTATTAAATGACATTGTTACCGGTTTTGGATTTCTATGTAACTTAGCTCAAAGTAAGAGGAAACATGTAGCATGTTTTTGTGATAATATGGTATCTTGACAATTTTTAGACTCCAACATACTTAACTTTGGAATTCAATTTTACTCTTTTCGCAAATTTTACTGAAAAATATGCACATTTTAATGATTAATTCAATAAAAAAACATTCACAATAATTTCCTCAAATACTTTTTCTTGTATGAATGTAATGCCTTATGTGTCGTGGAGCAAATTCAATTAACATATCTTGAAAATACATAAAACTAAGGTTTTGGGACACATGAAAATGGGGACATGTTTCGTGTCATAGTGGGAATAAGTCAAGGTGCCTTTTTGGAATCAAGTTTTGATTATCTAAGATACTAATTTCATTTTCATAGCTTGTATATGCTTCATTATCACCATGCAATTAAAAGAAAATTCATGCGTGGGCAGATTTGAGACACCCCCTTTCAAAGACAATTTACTTTCATACGATTTTTTCAGATTTTCAATTATAACTTGCATTCTTATTTAAATCTCCAAGATTGACATTTCAGAAGTTGATATAAAAGAAAAATAAAAGATAAAACATAACATATCATCAAAGTTAGAACATTGTGCGTGAGGTCATTGTCGTGCAACTGTAGGTGTAACAACTTGCCTCGTGTAACAGATAGACCCTATCTCCCCTACTAACATATTCATACATGAAAACATGGAAATCGGTATAGGATCAACGAGATTGTAAAATAGTATAAAAGAAACTTTGTGAGCTGCCTTAACCATTTCCTAAACAAGACATGGTTTTGTGTTCCCAGTAGAAATATATTTCGATAACATTGAGGGAGAAGAAGAAGAAGAAATTGCTAATTATCATTTTCCAAAAATATTTTCTATGTTGTAATATACACATTTCATTCTTATGATATCAGTTTTTTGTTGTCTCCAACTGTTTTTAAATTGAGACAGTCTAAACCTTGGTCGTTCGGGAAAATGTTAAAAACCAATTCATTTTAACGGCGAACCACTTAAATTGTATAATTACGGAGACGCATGAAAATCAATGGAAAATACCAAATACGTAAAGTCTTGTGATTACGGGCATATAAAGTTATTCTAAATTATGAGTTATTTTAAAACTGTTTAGGAGTACTCTCCGAGTAAAGCATTAAAACAATTGGACGTTTTAAACTGTGTCACGTCACGTGTACATTTTATGGTCTTACTACATACATAGGCATGATCTAAGTAAGATAATACATAGGTGATATACAAAGATGCATTTGTACAGTTCGATCCGTTTCCTATCGGTGGAAAAGTACAATGCATGTCTTTTAACATGTTTTTACTCCACGGCGGAGCTTTTTATTACACTCTCCACGGCGGAGCAATTTTGCAAACTGCTTAACCCTTTCCCAAACGACAAAATTTTAGGGTGGTCCACTTCAAAACCTGCCACAGATGACAAAATTGAAGTTATTAAATATAGGGATTTCTGTAAAATATGGCATAGAAAATATTGAGACAAAAGGAGAAACTGCTGATTATCAGCAGTTTCTTCTTTTGTTTCAATGTTTTCCCAAGCCTTTTCTTGTAGGGTCGTCAAAACCAGGTCTTGTTTGGGAAAGGGTTAAATTTCACGGTTTCAATCAGATTTCTGAGAGTTATGGTTAGGCGGACGGCAGTTAGGCTCGTTCTGATAACACACAGCATGCTTTCGTACTTGGACAATGGTATTTTAGCTCCTTTTCTTCAAAACCATTGTAAGTTGCTCCACGGCGGTGCCATCAGAAAACGCGTTTTCCAAATTTCGTTCTTCAATAACTTTTTTATTACTGTGTGCAGGGACGTGAAATTAATATCCGATGATTGCTTTCGTTAAGGCGGGGGCACTCCATGTTAGTTTTTCAACATCGGTCGTGAATTGGCGGAAATATTTGATAAACACTTACCTGAGTCGAGGAAATTTTCAACAAAATTCTCCACGGTGGAGCCGAAATTACTAGTCCCTGAGCCAGAAACATGTTTGCTCCCCCCCCAGGGGGAATTTTGTAGACATAGTTTTTCATAAAGTACAATATCTTAGAAACATTTTGAGCATTGTTTGCACTCTGGCCGTTGGGGCTTTTGGCTGTAACCCTTATCTAAAACCCTTAACCCTATCATTTTTTTCATTCAAATTTACAAAACTTATTTGGTCATATTTTCATTGAATATTGTCCTACAGATGTCTAAATGGTATCAAATGAAAGCTTATGACTTGCTCTTTCATTTGAAGTTACTTTATGCAAATTAGCTCATTTGCATATCCATGAATATTAATGATTTCCCTTAAAATTTCCATTTTTTGGCGAAAATTTGATAAATACTTTCTTAAAAAAGGCATTTTTGTCCAGGGGGAACTTTGTAAACATAGTTTATCAGTAAGAACATTCTATTAGAAACATTTTGAGCCTTGTTTGCACTCTGGCGGTTGGGGCTTTTCGGCGTGACCCTTATCTAAACCCTTAACCCCACCAAATTGTTCACTCAAATTTTGAAAATAAATTTGGTCATATCTTGGTTGAATATTTACGCACCGATGTCAGAATGGTATCAAATGAAAGCTTATCACTTGGTCTTTCATTTTAAGATATGTTATGCAAATTAGCTCATTTGCATATTCATGAATATTAATTATTTTTCCTAAAATTGGGATTTTCGACCAAAATCTGGTAAATACTTTCCAAAACAAGACATTTTGCAGGGGAATTGTGTAAACATAACTAATCTTAAAGAAAATCATATAAGAAACATTTTGAGCGATGTTTGCACTTTGGCTGTTGGGGCATTTGGCCAAAACCCTTATCTAAACCCTTAACCCTATAAAATTGTTCAGTCATTTCAAAACGTTTTTTATCATATCTTGGTTGAATATTGACCTACAGATGTAAGAATGGTATCTAATGAATTCTTATGACTGTCCCAATAATTTGCCATAAATTTTATGCAAATTATCTCATTTGCATATTCATGAATATTAATGACATTACTTAAAACTGTGACCTTTTTAGTGGGTATTTGGTAAATACTTTCAAAAACATTGTGTTTCTACTCAAGGGGAATCATGTAAACATAGTTTATCTTAAAGAACATTTTATTAGAAACATTTTGAGCAATGTTTGCAATCTGGTGGTTGGGGCTTTTGGCCGTGACCCTTATCTAAACCCTTAACCCCACCAAATTTTTCATTTGAATTTTCAAAACGTTTTTGGTCATAGCTTGATTGAATATTGACCTGCATATGTAAGAATGGTATCAAATGAAAGCTAATGACTTTTTCTTTAATTTGCAGTTATTTTATGCAAATTGGCTCATTTGCATATGCATGTATATTAATGATTTATCTACAATTTGTGATTGTTTTCAAGTTAAATACCTACCAAAAGGTGGGATTTTTTCTTTCTCGTGAGTTTCTAACCATCTGATATCAATGTTTTGTTCCTATAAATCTTATTATCAATGTATGTATTTAGTTTCCATTTGATTTTTTTAATCTTTATTGTTCAAGTGCAAATAAGTTTAATTGATTCCATGTTATTGGTGTTATTGCTTATATCTAGTTTAGTTGACAGAATATTATCCTTTGATGAATCCAAAATTGCTGTAAAATAGGACTTTGAACATAAACATTTTATCAAATGCCATATAATGATA
Source organism: Fragum sueziense (assembly GCA_963680895.1). Classification (NCBI taxonomy): domain Eukaryota; kingdom Metazoa; phylum Mollusca; class Bivalvia; order Cardiida; family Cardiidae; genus Fragum; species Fragum sueziense. Next base: position 19,912 of record CAVMGG010000150.1, read on the forward strand.
CAAAAGGTGTCTAACCTGCGGGACTTTATTCTAATACACATATAAAATTCAATTATTTTTGTAATTTTTATGGCTGAATAGAGATCCTGGAATGTAGACAAATTGCAAACATATAGCAGAATAACATTGTTAAGCAATTGTCAAGTCCCATTTTTTGCCATTCACATAGAGAAAACAGCATGATTTTGCTCAATCTGGGGAGCCCTTCCTTGTGTATTCCTCATAGCCAAGTCAATTTGTTGGCCATAAGTGTATTTGATATGTGGCTGACAGATCAGCGACACTAGTGTTACCATTCCTTTATGCTCTAATGAGGTATTTTAACTTCAGATAATTTAAGCTTGGGGTGCCATATGTAAAGCCTATGTATCAGATGCATAAATCAAGAAATGTACTCGCTGTACCTATGTCGCTAGAGTACAGACAATAACCGATTGGGATCAAAAGATTATTGAAGTTATTTACGATGCATTTATTTGTCTTAGATCAGAACAGATGTGAACTTTGAACTGATCCATACTACCGACAGCCCATGCTGAATGTACATATAAATTCTTCCGAACCTATATGTCTTATATGTGCTTTCAGCATAGTATAACCTTACAATGGATTGAAAATAGTTCCCTTGCGATACATATACAATATCTTTCAATATGGCATATGTTTTCAAGGATGGCATTAGATAGCCATAGATATCTTCAGTTCAATTCTTTCCAGATATTTAAATGCTACAACTAAAAGCTGGTTTAGATCAGAATATGAAATCCCATATTAAGACACTTTTTGCACTGTTTTAGGACAGTATGACCAAAAATGATTAACATCACACTTGGTGGCAATCTTGGAATTACTTACACTCTGGGAGTTTGGCTAGGTTATCATAATGGAAACCGACATAGATCAACACTAGATTGTCTATTTAATGCAAAGAATCATCAGCATTTATTGTACTAAACATAACAGGGTTACTATGTACTTAACATTACAGGGTTACTATATAACACATACTTTAGCACTGTCAAATGGAATACATTTTATGGATTTTCCACAATAAATGTGGTTTTATCCCAAACATTTAAAGAATCAATAATATTCACGAATAAGCAAATGAGCAAATTGCCAATATACACACATTCACTAGATTTCATTTGATACCGTTATGAGGGACGTTCGTATGTCAATTTTTGATCAAGATAATGACCAAAACATATTGAAAATTTTAATGAACAATTTGATAGGGTTAAGGGTTTAGATAAGGGGTTTTGCCAAAAGCTCTGACTACCACAGTGCAAACATCGCTTATAATGTTATTTTTATAATGTTCTTTTCGATAAATCATGTTTGCATAATTCCCCCTGAACCGAAATGCCTTGCTTCTGAAAGTATTTTCTGAGAGTATTTAACAGGTTTTCGCTGAAAAATCACAATTTTAAGGAAAATCATTAATTCTCATGAATATGCAAATGACCTAATTTGCATAGAAAATAATAGGTCATGAAAGAGTCATCCATAAGCTTTTATTTGATACCGTAGTGACATCTGTAGGTCAATATTCAATCAAGCTGTGACGAAAAATGTTGTGAAAATTCAAATGAAAAATTTGATGGGGTTAAGGGCTTAGATAAGGGTCACGGCCAAAAGCCCCAACCGCCAGATTGCAAACATTGCTCAAAATGTTTCTAATAAAATGTTCTTTAAGATAAACTATGTTTACATGATTCCCCTTGAGTAGAAACACAATGTTTCTGAAAGTATTTACCAAATACCCACTAAAAAGATCACAGTTTTAAGTAATGTCATTAATATTCATGAATATGCAAATGAGATAATTTGCATAAAATTTATAACAAATTATTGGGACAGTCATAAGCTTTCATTTGATACCATTCTTACATCTGTAGGTCAATATTCAACCAAGATATGATAAAAAAAGTTTTGAAATGACTGAACAATTTCATAGGGTTAAGGGTTTAGATAAGGGTTTTGGCCAAATGCCCCAACAGCCAAAGTGCAAACATCGCTCAAAATGTTTCTTGCATGATTTTCTTTAAGATTAATTATGTTCACACAATTCCCCTGCACAAAAATGTCTTGTTTTGGAAAGTATTTACCAGATTTTGGTCGAAAATCGCAATTTTAGGAAAAATAATTAATATTCATGAATATGCAAATGAACTAATTTGCATAACAATCTTAAAATGAAAGAGCAAGTCATAAGCTTTCATTTGACACCATTCTGACATCTGTGTGTAAATATTCAACCAAGATATGACCAAATTCATTTTCAAAATTTGAATGAACGATTTGGTAGGGTTAAGGGTTTAGATAAGGGTCATGCCGAAAAGCCCCAACTGCCAGAGTGCAAACAAGACTCAAAATGTTTCTAATAAAATGTTCTTACTGATAAACCATGTTTACAAAATTCCCCCCGGACAGAAACGCCTTGTTTTGGAAATTTTTAACCAAATTTTAATCAAAAATTGACAATTTTAAGGAAAATCATTAATATTCATGAATATGCAAATGAGCTAATTTGCATAAAATAACTACAAATGAAAAAGCAAGTCATAAGCTTTTATTTGATACCATATTGACATATGTAGGTCAAAATTCAATGAAGATATGACAAAGTAAATGTTTGTATATTTGAATAAAAAAATATAAAAGGGTTAAGGGTTTTAGATAAGGGTTACTGCCAAAAGCCCCAACGGCCAGAGTGCAAACAATGCTCATCTTGTAGCATTTGTTATAAGCTTTCAGAAAATCATACCCTTCAAAATTCCCCCTGGGGGGGGGGAGCAGGGGTTATTGGTGGCTCAAGGTCTATACCCATAATGCAGTTCGAACGTTGTACACCCTGTATTAATGATGTCTAAACCAGGTCTTGTTTGGGAAAGGGTTTAATTTGGACCAGCTCAATATCCTATTGTTTGTGAAAGAGGAAAACCAGGCATGCTGAATTTAAGCGGACATAACTTTTATTTTACTCAGTGTTGTAGTTGTAATAAACAGACAACAATTACTGGAAAAAACAAGTGGTTTTAATGATGCAGGAGTACTACAATGGGACCTGACTCTTATTTTACTCATGTGTTGTAATTGTAATAAATTACAATATACATAACTTTATTACAGACAACAATTACCTGTAAATATTAAATGACCACATTAAACTGATACTGATTAATTTTCGTGCGCTAAGTCCGTTAGATGAGCGTCTTAACAAAACATCGCCGAAGTGGGGTCATTACATATGCAGATCTACCGGGTTAATCTTGCTGGACAATACCTGTGATATAGATGTCCTGTGAGTAATGCAATGGGACATTACTCTTATATTACTTGTGTGTTGTAATTGTAATAAATTACAACCAGATTACTTTATTACAGACAACAATTTTTAGCTCCACTGGCCGAAGGCCAGCGAGCTATTGTCATGGCGGTGTGTCCGTCGTGCGTGCGTCCGTGCGTCCGTGCGTCCGTTAACTTTTTCTTTAAAAATCTTCTCCTCTCAAACCAGTGGGCCAATTTTGACCAAACTTTGCAGGAATGTTCCTTGGGTGACCCTTTACTTAAATTGTTCAAAGAATTTTGATTGGTCCATAAATGTGGGCGTGGCAGGGCGGGGCTTATCAGACTTAGAGAAATCACAAAATAATTCTTTAAAAATCAACCATTTGGCCAACTTTGACCAAACTTGGCAGAAATGTACCTTGGGTGACTCTTTACTTAACTTGTCAGTGAAATTTTGATTGGCCTATAAATGTGGGCGTGGCAGGGCGGAGCTTATCAAATTTTGAGAAATCACAAAATAATTCTTTGAAAATCTTCTCCTCTCAAACCAGTTGGTCAATTTTGACCAAACTTTGAAGGAATGTTCCTTAGGTGACCCTATACTAAAATTGTTTAAAGAACTTTGATTGGTCCATAAATGTGGGCGTGGCAGGGCGGGGCTTATCAGACTTAGAGAAATCACAAAATAATTCTTTAAAAATCAACCATTCGGCCAATTTTGACCAAACTTGGCAGAAATGTACATCGGGTGACCCTTTACTTAGATTGTTCAAAGAATTTTGATTGGTCCATAAATGTGGGCGTGGCAGGGAGGGGCTTATCAGACTTAGAGAAATCACAAAATAATTCTTTAAAAATCAACCATTTGGCCAACTTTGACCAAACTTGGCAGAAATGTACCTTGGGTGACTCTTTACTTAACTTGTCAGCGAAATTTTGATTGGTCTATAAATGTGGGTGTGGCAGGGCGGGGCTTATCAAATTTCGAGAAATCACAAAATAATTCTTTGAAAATCTTCTCCTCTCAAACCAGTTGGTCAATTTTGACCAAACTTTGAAGGAATGTTCCTTAGGTGACCCTATACTTAAATTGTTTAAAGAACTTTGATTGCTCCATAAATGTGGGCGTGGCCAGGCTGGGCTTATCAGACTTAGAGAAATCACAAAATAATTCTTTAAAAATCTACCATTCGGCCAATTTTGACCAAAATTGGCAGAAATGTACATCGGGTGAGTCTTTACTTAACTTGTTCGTGAAATTTTTATTAGTCCATAAATTTGAGTGTGGCAGGGCCGGGCTTATCTGACTTAGAAAAATCACAAAATAATTGTTAAATTCTTTAAAAATCAACGATTGGGCCAATTTCAATTAAACTTGGTAGAAATGCACCTTAAGTGACCCTATACTTAACTTGTTCATGAAATTTTGATTGGTCCATAAATGTGGGCATTGCAGGGCGTGGCTTATCAGAATGGGAGAAATCACGAGAAATTCTTAAAATCAACCATACTTTGTTACTTTCGACCATACTTTGTTATTCAATAATACTTTGTTAGTAAAATTTTAATTGGTCTATAAATTTGGGTGCGGCAGGGTAGGGCTTATCAGAATATGACAAACCATGAAAAAGTTCTTTAATTAAACATAAATCTTTATTAGGTCAAATCTTAGAAAAACCTTGTATGCCCTTCAGAGGTCATATTTTCTGCCCAGTCAATCTGAAAAGAGGTCAGAGTGATTGTTTTGATGAAATCATTGAAGGATTGAAATTGGGTCACTGGGGTTGAAAACTAGGTCAAGCGGTCAAATGTTAGAAAAAAACTGTTTTTTGTCCAAAAATGGGTGCATGGCAGGATGGGGCTTATCAGAAATCATTAGAAAATTTTTCATTGATTGCCGCTTCTGTAATCACTGGACATATTATGAGTGTACTTTGCCAGAATGTTCCTTAGGTGACTTTTTGCAATTTTTTTATTTTTACTTTGAATTTTCAAAACATCTCCAAGACCATTTTTTATTTGAGACACCCTTCTTAGAACTTTTGTGTTGAATTTTAGTCACATGAAAATCAATTCAACGTTCATTAACCCTTTCCCTAACAAGACCATGTTTTCATGTCTCTGAAGGAATTTAGTGTCAGAAAACTTTGAAAGAAAAAACAAAATGCTGATTATTAGCACTTGCTCCTTTTCCTTCAGTATTTTCTGTTCTGTAATGTTCACAAATTCCATATAGTTTTGTAACCCAATTCATCACCTGCAGTAGCTGTCAAATCTTGACAGTCTGAATTTTTATCGTTTGAGAAAAGAGAAAATGCACTAAACAGTGGATTCTTTTTAACTGCAATGTCTATTTGTCAAGATAATTATTGCAATTAACAGAAAAAAGCTAAAAAGGGAGTATATTGTTCTCAAAATTTTAAGTTTTTGCAGACAGGAAATTGCTAATTTGCAATGAATGTCTTATAACAGGATTATATAATTATTAAGAGTCCACTGTTTAACCCATTACCACACAGTGACGCCTTTCAACACCCTGCAAGATAAAGGCTTTTGAAAACATTGTGGAAAATGAAGAAATTGCTTGTGATAAGCAATTTTTTTCATTTTCCACAATATTTTCTGAACAAAAAAACACCAAAAAATTTAAAATTCCATGCACTTGATATTGCGGTCTGCAACACCTTTCAAATTGGAAGAGTTTGGAAAATGGTTAAGTTTGATGCCAAAATGTGATATACTCTTTTTCTCATTTCAGACCCTCTTGACCCGTGACAAGTGTTTGTGTTAATGAAGAAAAAAAACCAACAGTTTATGATTATTATGAAGAATGATTGATAATTTGTAACCCATACTTTGTTAAATTCTATTTAAATCAAAAGTTTAGATAGACTTTGTTCTTTAGGGGCTATTGCAGACGTTAACCTATACCAGGTAAGTGTGCTGGTGACCAAAACATGCTGCAGGAATCTTTTGAGTATGTAGGATTGTGTATTTCAAAGACAGTTGTTATTTGCTTTCTTTGAATTGCATACATGATTATCACCAGTTATGAAGAGGGCCTCTTTTTGGGATAACCGCCTTGTTTATCACAAAAAATAGTTTACCACTTTCATAGAAAGTGGAAATTATTTTCTATCAATTTAACAGAGATACACATTTATTTAAGTTTTGGAAATGATATTTCAACAATAAACTGAATTTGATTTTCTAGTCTTTAGTAATGTACAGTGTCATGCCAATATTTAAATTATTATAACGTTTTGAACAAATTTAGATTTAAATCTCAAAACTAAACACACAGTGAATAATTTAGAATTGCTAATCGCAATTACTTCCAGATCTTTTACATAGGTTAGCAAAATAACATGATTTCTATTGTTTTACTCCTGTCTGTCTGTCAGAAAACTTAACATTTTGCATTTTCTCCAAAAGTGTTTGACAAACAAAGCTGAAATTTGGTATCTAACTTCCTTTCAATGATATCTATATGTTCCATGTAACCCTTATCAACTCTTAATTAAAAAACTTAACATTGTAGAAAAATAGCCATTTCGGGCATTCATGTTTCACAAACACATCTTGTCTTTCAAGAAACTTACATTTTGTCACTCAACTATTCTATCAATCATGATTTCAACAACTGTTCTTATTTATTTCAGACAAATTTATCAATATTACAAAAAGACTTACCGTAATATCACTTGGAACATTTGTGAACTTTTATTATTATTTCCAAAATTGGAAATGTTATACACATTTTTATGATTCTTGTGTGGAACAGTGAATTGTGAACACTTTAATAGTGAACATTTTTTTATGATTTTTGTGCAACACTGATTTAATTCTAAATACAGTTTTGTGATTTTTATGTAGCTGTGAGTTCATTGTGACAGTGAATTGGAGTATATATTGGAATTATTGTGAACATAAGTTCTACCCTATGTGACTTAAGGTTGTGTACCTTAATATAGATCACTTTGTGTTGATTGCTGAAAGATATAGAGTACAGTGTGACGAAGTTAAAGAAAAGAGATACAGAGGAAAAAGGGACTTGGATTTACCATTGATTTATCCGTTTAATGTAAGAACTGGCTTTTTATTACTTTCTCTTGAATTTTTACACTATCTGCACCTAAAGATCAGAAAGGGATCAATATAAAATCTGGTCTGTCCATTAGTTTGTCTGTTTTTTCCTTGTAAGTTAGAAATTAAGATGTAGTGCTCAAATTTGATATTAAAACAGTTCATAATTCATTGGTATGAATCCCTTAATAACATTGTTAAAGTGACTTATCAAGGTCAAAACGATACATGCTTGCAAATTTACACTTCATACACATGTAGCAGCTTTTATGGTCCAGGGCCCTGTTTTTCTTATGATTTTATGAACATTTCAATTCATTTGTAAAACAGGGTCCTGGTCATCAGACAATGTCAAAAGTTGTCTTTGAATGTCTGGAAAATTTGCCATTTTAGTTTATATTTTCTAATTGCAGAAGGAAAATGCCTCGCAAGAAGAATTGGCGAATGAGTAGAGCCAGAAGAGATGTACTCACGAAAACCACAGCTGATTTAACGGGTGTCTTTGAACTATCAGATGGGGGCCTATCCCACCCTTTACCTTCATCTGTTTTGGATGAAACAGATGTAAGGCCATCTGTGTCTATGGAGGGCGTCTTTGGAATATCAGATGGGGGACTTGCCCACCCACAAAAACCATCTGTGTCTATGGAGGGCGTCTTTGGAATATCAGATGGGGGACTTGCCCACCCACAAAAACCATCTGTGTCTGGAATTTGTTCTGAAACTGTTCTTGATACTGTTCTTGATACTGTTCTTGATACTGTTCTTGATACTGTTCTTGATACTGTTCTTGATACTGTTCATGATACTTTACCAAATACTGCAGATGATATACTTACTGACACTGTTATTGATGCTAGTGCTGATGGTAATACTGTTCTTGCTACTGAAGTTGTTGCTGAAGATACAGAATCCAACACAATGATTTTCGGAACTTTTCATCAAGGTAATCAAATGTTTGACCCATCCTCTCGAAATCTACAATGTACAGCCAATGCCTTATGCTCGATGATATACACAGAGCTTAGACATCTGCCATCTTCACAAAATCTAGATGAAATTCTAATAGAAGGAGATAGATTACATAGAGAAATAGTGATTGGACTGAAAGCGAGGAATGACTTTCAAAGCTTGCTTTTGAATTTGGAAGAGATCCCAGGTTCTGTAACTGCATTTGATAGACATGTTTCTATTGTGAGAGGAAATATTTTATCTGGTGTATTTATTCAAAGTTCTATCAACACTCATATGTCATCACTTCACAGTTGTTTGAAGGAAGCATTTCACACAACTTCTTATCTTTTATTTATCATTGGTTCAGTTTGTTCTGCAATTTTCAGGCAGGATGGTAGATATTGTTTATTTGATTCTCATTCACATGGTGTGGATGGATTGGTAGATGATGATGGAAGATCATTATTAGCTTCTTTTCTTTCAATAGATGATTTGGTAATGTTCATGTATGCAATGTATCAAAGTATGAACATCGATCTAAATGAACAATTTGACATGATGCCAATTAGATTTGTTATAGGAGAAAAAATCCATGAATCTGAATCCAAGAAAAATGAAATTGAATTTACAAATTGTCCACCTGAGAAATTATCTTTGATTGACATATATTTCAAGGATCAAGCAGAGAGACAAAAGCGCAAACAAGAAGTTAGGTCAGATTATGAAATTGTACACGAACGTAAAAGATTAAAAAGAAATGAATATATGAAAAGTTATATGAGGAAAATTAGGCAGGATCCTGAAAGACAATCTAAGGAAAGATTAGTGGCTAGTATTTCAAAGAGAAAGGCAAGAAAAAATCCAGAAAGGCAAGTCAAGGAACAGACTATGACTAGTATTTCAATGAAAAAAGCAAGACAAAATCCAGAAAGGCAAGTCAAGGAACGGACTATGACTAGTATTTCAAAGAAAAAGGCAAGACAAGATTCAGAGAGGCAAGTCAAGGAACGGACTATGACTAATACTTCAATGAAAAAAGCAAGAAAAAATCCTGAAAGGCAAGTCAAGGAACGGACAATGACAAATATTTCAAAGAAAAAAGCAAGAGAAAATCCAGAAAGGCAAGTCAAAGAAAGGTCAATGACAAAGGGTTCTATGCAAAAAGTTAGACAAAATGAGGAAAGAAAGAAGAAAGAAAGAATGTTAACTCTTAAATCAATGCACAAGTGCCGCTCTAGTAAATTGTATAAAGATTCAGAAAGGATGAAAAAACAGAATAAACGTTCATCAAGATTCAATATGATAGTAGAAAATGAAAGAAATAAGACTAAGCGCCAGAGTCTAAGGTCTAATTTAGATTATAAAATTAAGGAAAAGAGCTACAAAAGTTCAAAGCGATATGGTTCCAGCTTAGACGACTGCATTGAAAAATTTAAGAAGAATGTTTCAAAAGGCCCTGTTTATGTTTGTTCATGCTGTAACCAAACATGGTTTAAACATTCTGTTGTGTTATTCAACAAACTAAATTCTAAATGCTCTTCTGATGCAGTTAAAAAATTTTCTACAAATTACATCTCTGTTGATGATTGTGAATGGCTGTGTAAAACATGCTATGAAAAAATTAAACTTAACAAAGTCCCTCCAATGTCTGTTTTCAATCAAAATGCATTTCCTGTACTGCCAAAGGAACTGAATTTACATCAGCTAGAGGAAAGATTAGTTTCTTTGAGAATCCCATTTATGCAGATTAGAGAATTACCAAGAGGAGGTCAGTTGTCCATCAAAGGGAATGTTGTCAATGTCCCGGTTGACATTCAGCCTGTTATACACAGTTTACCAAGAACATTAGATAGTCACTATACAATACCTGTTAAACTTAAGAAGAAACTTTCATATAATAAATGTGATTTCACTGAAAATATTAGACCTCTGCATGTTTTAAGTGCTCTTCATTGGTTAGTGAACCATAGTGTACTGTATAAAGAATCTGGTGTTAAAGTAGATGATGACTGGATGCAATCAATTACTTCAGATTGTAGTGATACAGTAAAAGAGTTCTTTGGAATGACAGGTGAAAGCGTAAGTGAAGAATTAGATTGTAATGATGATGTGAATTATGACTCTGATCACTTTAGTGAAGTTGACGAGACAGAAAAGGTTATTGGTAATAGTGACACTATGCTGGATGCTGCAGACCCAAATAAAGACAACGCTTATACTTTTGCTCCAGGTGAGGGTCAAACACCACTCAGCCTTTATCAAGATCCTGATGCAGAATATTTGTCTTTTCCTACAATTTTCTGTGGACAGAGAAGAAGTCCAAATGATAAAAAACATGTTCACATTCACTATAGTGATACATGCAAGCTAGAACTGAGGCATATTGATCGCAGAGTAGCATCAAATATTCCCAATATCTTCTTTAAGTTAAAGAAAGTTCAACTGAAACAAATTTCTGATAAAGTCCATCTTGCTTTGCGTAGATGTAAAACAGAAGGTAAAACATTTACTGCCTCACAAATGCTTGATACAAATCATCTTAAAGGTGTTGTGAGATTGGATGAGGGATTTTATATTTTCAGAAGTTTAAGGAATTCACCACCATATTTTGAAGCCCGTAAAAAAGATGTTTTTGCAATGATTAGACAACTAGGATTACCTACTTGGTTTACATCTCTTTCGTCGGCAGATACCAGATGGCATGATCTACTAAATATGCTCTCTCAGATAAATGATGGAAAAACAATGTCTGTGGAAGAATTGGATAACTTGACTTGGATTGATAAAACAAAACTTGTGCAAAAAGATCCAGTTACATGTGTAAGGTATTTTGACAACCGAGTACAAGAATTCATAAACACTGTACTTAAAAGTCCCCATGACCCATTAGGAAAAATAATAGATTACTTTTATCGTGTTGAATTCCAACAAAGAGGTTCACCTCACATCCACATGTTAATATGGATTGAAAAGGCTCCTAGATATCATGAAAGTTCATTAGATGAAGTAACATCCTTCATAGATAAGTATGTATCTTGTGAGAAAAATCCAGATCAACAACTTGTAGAACTACAGATACATAAACATTCCAAGTCTTGTAGAAAGAAACAGAAATCTATTTGTAGATTTGGTTTTCCCATTCCTCCAATGAAAAGCACAACTATATTGGAACCGTTAAATGACTGTAAAGAAAAGCAAAATTACAAAGATTTATTTGTCAAAATACAAAAGAAATTGGATGAGTTGAAGGAAACAAATATTACGGTAGATGATTTCCTTACTGAGATCAAAGTAAGCAAGGATGATTACATCAAAGCAGTCCAAAGCTCATTGAGTGGTCCAAAGGTTTTTCTGAAAAGAAAATTAAGTGAGGTTAGAATTAATGCATACATGAAACCTATTCTAAACGCTTGGGGTGCAAACCATGACTTACAATTTGTATTGGATCCATATGCATGTGCTGTATATATAGTTTCATATATTAGTAAAGCACAGAGAGGAATGAGTATTCTTATGAATGAGGCATGTAAAGAAGCTAGAAGAGGAAATATGGATCTCCGACAACAGGTTAGACATATTGGAAATAAATTCTTGAATAGTGTTGAGGTTAGTGCCCAGGAAGCCTGCTACTTACTTTTACAACAGCCATTGACAAAAGCCTCAAGGGATGTTGTTTTCATTAACACTTCTTTGCCTGAAGAGAGAACATTCCTACTTAAGTCTAAGGAATCTCTTGAAAAATTATCTTCAAATTCTACAGATATTGAAGCAGATAATACCATTAAAAGATATTCTAAAAGACCAAAACAACTTGAAAATTGGTGTTTAGCAGACTATGTGTCCCAGCTTGATATCAAATACAACACTGACAAAGGCACTGCAAGAAATTCAGGTGAAAACATTTCTGAAACATTAAATGAAGAAACCAATGAAGGTGAAAACAATGAAAACATGGATACATATTGTAACGAGGATGAGGTGCTTGACTCAGACACAAATGACTATAATTCAAGTGAGGATAGACAATATTCTATTCCTGGGGGTCGAATTGTTCTCAAAAATGGAATTGTTATAAGTGAAAGGAAACAAAGAAAAGTCATAAGATATGTAAGATTTTCGAAAAAAATTGACATCGAACAGTTCTGTAGAGAAAGATTGCTTCTATTTACTTCATGGAGAGATGAAAGTATTGATTTGAAACAAGGTCATGACTCTTACCTATCAAGGTACAGATCCATTAAAAATTTCATAGAGCACAAAGCCTTGCAGTATGAAAAGAATGCTGATGAACTAGATGATGCAATGGAGCGTGCTCACAATGAGGAAGATTTTGATGATGTTGCCCCAGGCACAGAGCAGTCTGAGCAGGATGACTCAAATATTGGTGCAAAAGAAAGTGAAAGTTTCATATTCTTTGATCCTGATAGACCTGAAAATCAGAGACAAGGTGATATTGCTGGAGATGTTGGTTTAAGTGTTGCTTCTGTAGATATTAGTGTACGCAGGAAAACAATGTCAGACATAGATTACAGGCAATTGATAAAATCATTGAATACGAAACAGAGAGAATTTTTTATTCATGTTTTCCAATCTGTTAAGCGTGATGAACAAAAGTTGAAAGTTTTTTTAACTGGTGGTGCAGGCGTTGGAAAATCTGTTCTTGTAAGTGCATTGTTTGAAGCTTTGCAGCGTTACTTGACATCTAATCCTGGTGATAATCCTGAGAACTGTAGAGTTCTTCTCTGTGCACCAACAGGTAAAGCTGCTTTTCATATAAATGGGGTAACATTACATTCAGCTTTCCGCATTCCAGCAAGCCAGGGTTATGATTGTACTCCACTTAATAGTGACACTTTAAACACCCTTCGAACAAAATATAAAGACTTGTCTGTTGTTATGATTGATGAAGTGTCCATGGTTGGAAATAACATGCTTAAACTCATAAATGAAAGATTAAAACAAATAAAGGGCAGTAATGTTCCATTTGGTGGCTTGCATATGATATTCATTGGAGACCTTTTCCAGTTGAAACCAGTGATGGATGGTTGGATATTTGAGAATTTGAAAACAAATTTTGGACCTTTAGCTACAAACTTATGGCAGGATTTTATTGTAATGCATGAATTGGATGAGATCATGAGGCAAAAGGAAGACAAGCAATTTGCTGAACTTTTGAACAGATTACGAGAAGGAAATCATACACAAGTTGACATTGAAAATCTAAAAAAGAGATTGACTGATACTGCTAGTACAGACTATCCACAAAATACAACACATTTATTCAATACCAATGAGAAAGTGAACAATTTCAATGTCAGGAGCTTTCTTAATAATACTAATGAAAAAGTAAACATTCCTGCTCTTGATCATGTATTAGGAGATGACAATGTGACAGTTAAACAACAACTAATATCAAAGTTGCCACATGATTCCACACACACTGCAGGGCTTAGTCAGATGGTAGGAATAGCTATTGGAATGATTTATGACCTATGTCTTAACCTTGATGTAGATGATGGATTAGTAAATGGGTCTTCTTGTATGATAAATAAAATTGAATACAGACAGAAAAATACTACTAGACCAAGTATTGTGTGGGTTTCTTTCAATGATGATAAAATCGGAACATCATGGCGTTCAAAGTACAGACATTTGTATCATAGTGCTATTAATCCATTATGGACACCTATCTTTGATTCAAAGAGGAACTTTGTGTATTTGAGAAAAACTTTTGTGAGAATACAAATCCCTCTGCGCCAGTCAACAGCAAAAACTGTACATAAATCTCAAGGAGACACGTTGAGTCAGGTTGTAATAGATATGGATGGAAAACGTGTATTTTCCCATGCCCATTATGTCGCAATAAGTAGATCAAGATCCCTGAAAGGCCTTTACATTCTAAACTTGAATGAAAGCAAGATTTCTGTGTCAACTAAAGTTCAAGAAGAAATGATACGTTTAAGAGAATCACAGAAATTGAAACTATGTTACACTCCAGTTTACATGACTAGTGACACTCATTTCACATGCCTTTTCAACAATATGCAGTCTTACAGAAGCCATAAGGATGAATTGTTTTCAGATCCCAATGTCAAAGCTGCAGATTGTTTATGCTTATTAGAAACATGGTTAACTGCAGATGATTCCATCGATTTAGTGCAGAGAACTGGATATCAAATTGTTAGAGCAGATGGGAAACAAGTAAGCAATGCTCGTCCTCACAGAGGAATTATCGTTTATGTGCGGGACAACATTCATATTTCTCATAGCTTTTCTGTGGTAAAGAAAAACATAGAAATGATTGTTGTAGAACTCTTGGTGCAAGATAAAGAAATAGTCATTGCAACATTGTACAACTCTCCTAAATCTTCGGTGACTGACCTGAAGAAATTTCTAACTGAAAATTTAAAGCATTTCAAAGGGAAGCACCTCATTATTCAAGGTGATATCAACATTGATTTATTGGATATGAATACAACTATCCAGAGGTTTATGCAGGATTTCTTCAACTGCAGTCAACAAGTGTCAAAAACAACCCATTATTCTGGCTCCTTAATTGATCATATTTACAGTAATATACCACTGATTCTCACTGATGTCATAGAATGTGTCTGGTCTGATCATTCGATGGTGTATTCTGCTGTGCCAAATCACAGTGTCAATCTTTCATAAAGTTTAAAAAAAAAATCATTAATATTGAGTTGTGTGAAGCTAATGACAAGTTTACATATTATTTTGAATGAAAGAGGTCAGTTTGAAATCTCACCCGTCATTGTTTTTTGCTTTGTCTGCTATTTCAGCAGACAAAGCTGGTGGTTCATATAGGTATGGGTGGCCACTATAGGTGCAGAAAGGTGGACACAAAGATATGTGACCTGTCACACTGAAAGGGACCTTCTGGTTTTTCCATTTAACCAAATCTTGAGATACATGAGATTCAGCAGATATCAACCAGATGTCATATTTGGAATTTTATTGAACATGTAAAACAAACAAGGAAACGAAATATATATATATCCAAGAAATTGCCTTAGAATGAAAAAAATTGATCCTAGTTAGTTTGCACAGACTGGCTAGGTTTGATATTTTTCACACTTTCCATAAGGTACTGTTAAGCTTGGCGGGTCACATAATTATGATCAAGCGATATAACATTCTTTTCTTATTTTTTTTCCTTCATGTTCAACACATATTTCAGCATCTAATAAGAAAGAGAGAAATTTCTACTGTAAGCCTTGTCATATGCTGAACTGTGTGGCAGAAGATTAACATAACGATCAGCCTGCAGTCACATGTTGACTGATCATTTTACACCTTTAACCCATTACCATACAGTGATTCCTTTTGACTCCCCAGAAGATAATGTCCATGGAAAACCATGTGGAAAATGAAGAAATTGCTTGTGAAAACCAAATTCTTCATTTCCCACAATGTTTTCTACATAAGATGACCAAACATGTAAGATTCATTCATTTTAAATTGTCATCTGCAACATTTTTGAATTTGGACTAAGTTAAATTTTTTAGATTTACACTGAGGAAATACTATTGTTTGTCGGAAATTATGTCACTGTTTAATTAATAGAATTGATTCCTATTTGTTACTTTCTGTTACACATGAACTTGCTACTTTACATTAATTCAACTGTACCTTTTTACTCACATTACTATTCCATTCTGCATAATTTTTCTGAAGGCAGTGCAGAGCTTAGCAAATGGTTCATCACGTATAAAAACAAGTTAAATGAGATTTGTAGATTAACATCTCATATATATTTATTGCAGTATGTTCTTTAAATTTCGAAATGTGTTCACACTAACTTACACAAATTTTGTATTTCACATCAACCTCAGTATTGAGAAGAAAACTCATCAAAAAATTAATGACCTGTAGGGTGAAAAATTATGCACAATGGTAAGATTATTGTGACAAATAGAGCAAATATTTATATTTTTATACGCCTGAAGGTTCATATTGTTATGGCCCCGGTCGTCTGTCTGTCCGTCAGTCTGTCCGTTAGCAATTTCTTGTGTGCGCAACTTCTCCTACAGTTTTGATTGGAATTTAATCAAACTTGCCACAATGATTCTCCATTGTGTCTATTTGTGCACATCGCTTACGGAATTCAGATAACCTGTTTCGTTTTTGAATTATCTGCCCTTGAATTGAAAAAATGGCAAATTTTACAAACAAGCCCCTCTCGGGTGTATATGCGCCACTCTGCGGAGCTCTTGTTCCTATTTTGATTATACTTGTTCTAAGCTCAGTAAAGCACTGTCTTACTTTTGTTAAAACTGCTGATCTACTGAAAAAGTTCATGTACCATTCATTGTTTGATTCAAAATATTAGTTTAGTGTTTTATGCGAGTTTTAGAATAAATCTCTGAAATGATTAGAAAATCAAAACAAAGACTAGTACTGATCCAAAAGGAGAATATATTTCAAAGATACTTAATGAATATATATAGCAATGTCATAGATTAACAAATAGACTTTGTTAGAAGTGGAAATGGTGCTTTGCACAAAGAATATCACAATAACCACATTTATATATAAATCATATGAAAGTCATGACAGATGATAGCAAGGGAAAGAGAGAAAAACAAACTATTTATTATATGTTACTCAAATAACAAGAGGACTGATATCATTATGACAGTCAAATATTCATATAAAGGGATTAATGCAACATCATTGTAAATGTGTATGTATTTAAATTTAATTATAATAGTTTAGAAATAATCACTTAAGTATGTTTTTGTATGGCATAGAACAATTCTTTCATATAATAGATGGAAAGGCATTTTAATATATAGCTGTACAATCTGCAAAACTTTGTTTTATCATTGGAATAAAAGCTTACAGGTCTAAAACTCATATATGTACATTTATAGTGAAGATGTCACTCATAACAGATCAAGACAATCCAGAAAGGCTTGTCGGTCTGTAAAGGGTAGAATGATGATCAAAACACATGAAATATGATCATATTCTATTTTAAACAATGGGGTCCTGCTTGACATGGTAGCTTGAATGCCAAACTCATTTCTTGTGAGAAGTTGCGGGTGATGTGATTGGATTACATTCAAGCTGCCATCCATGTGGGTATGGCCTTTGGCAAGTCATTTCAGAGCCCCAGCCTAGTTATAGAGAACATTGTTGACAAAAATTAAGTTGTCCTGGGTTAATATCAGCAGATAGTAGCAATATGCTTTTTGAATTTAGATGTTATACAAAGGTTTGAATAACAGATAATGTTGAGATGAATTAACATTTTACTTTTGTCAAAAACATGAATAAGCTGTAATGAAACTTAACGCTTTCCCAAATAAGAGCTTGTTCATGACGTCCCTAATTTAAGAGGCTTCTGTAAACATTGAGTGCTGATAATCAGCATTTTCTTCTTTTGCTTCATTTTTTTCATAAATTTATTCATTTATTTTTATTTTGCTATATTGTGCAAAACCTGTTTTCATCACCTTCCATTTTGTCTTCTGGTGCAGCTTTTAAATTGGAAGTCTAAAACAATGCCATTTGGGAAAGGGTTAATTGAAAATTTTAAGTAATACATGTACATGCATAATATGAATTCTGCAAGTTGTTTATTTAACAACTTTTATGTAATGAAAATATGTATTGATTGTATGCTATTGTAAACAACAATTTCAATTACTTAAACATTCTTTAATAAAACTTCATTATTTACAGAAACACTTGTGTTTGAGTTTTATTTATACTACCAAATCAAGTTAAACATAAAAACCACTGGTGGTGAACTCGGCCAAAGCAAGGGACATTTTTCGCTACCACAAGGTACAGATATTTCAGTTAAATGTGAGTTTAAAGATCTGATTGGATAGTTTTTCTAATAACAATGAATTTGTTCTAAAAATAGACCGGATGTAGCAATTTGTATAGACAAACCGTCTGTGTTGTTATAAAATCTCGTAACTACAGCTTAATCCAAGCCGTAGTTACAATATTTAAAACAACACAGACGAAATACTATGATCGCGAAAAAATGTCCAACGCTTTGGCCGAGTTCACCACCAGTGAAAACTATCTGGCAAGGTCATATAAATCAAAATTGTGCATTTTACGGCAATTTAAAGAGAGAGATGAAAAAGATCATATCCATGATAATTTTGTGTTGTGTGGAAATCTAAGATGGAAAACCCTACGATACAGAATTTCCAGCCAAATTCTGCCTTATTTCCATAAAACTAAAGCCTTGGCATCATTAGTATCATTTACACCTGTTTTCAGCTCTCCTGAGCACAAGGTGCTATTATATGAGCTTTAATGATCGTCCATCGTCCAGCATCTATCTGTTGCGGGACTTAACCCATTACTACACATTGACTCCCTAAAAGATAACAGCTTTGAAAAACAGTGCGGAAAATGAAGAAATTGCATGTGACAAGCAATTTCTTCATTTCCCACAATTTTTTCTATGCCAAAACACCAAAATATTTTAAATTTCATTCACTTGAAATTGTCGTCTGCAATATCTTTGAATTTGGAAAAGCCCCAAATTTTGCCATTTTGGTAATGGGTCAAAAAATATATTGGAATTTCATCTTTAACTAAGTTTCACTGAAAAAGATATGGCAGGTTGGATCTGAGTACAATAATACACAGAAAATATTGAGGCAAAAGGAGAAAGTGCTGATTATCAGCATTTTCTTCTATTGCCTAAATGTTTTCTCAAGCCTATTCTATCGGGGACATCAAAACCAGCCCTGCGTCCAGTAAGACAAAACGTTTTGTCTACTGAACGCAGCCCAGGTCTTGTTTCAGTTTGGAAAAGGGTTAAGCTGCGGTTACAAGGTTTGGTTGAAATACAGGGATATACATATTGTCGCTTTTCTGCAAAAACCTTGTATCTGCAGCTTGTTTTAAGCTGCAGATACATGTTTTTGGCAGAAAAGCAGCGATATATAACTTTTCCTATTTACAAACAATACTTATTACCACTGAGAAATAAGGTTTCTCAAGGTAAAGTCTATTCTGGAATCAGCTTTCCTGTCAAATTTCCTTATGAAAATCTATACTTGAACCGTCTCATTGATTGAAATACTGAGCCAGTGGAGCGATACAGGCCCTCTTGGGCCTCTTGTTTTGAGAAGGGGTATAGATGACCCAGGAGTTCTACAATAGGACCACAATCTAATTTTACCCATGTGTTGTAATTGTAATAAATTACAATATACATAACTTTATTATACCCCCCACAACAAAGTTATGGGGGGGGAGGGGGTATACTGGAATCAGGTTGTCCGTCCGTCTGTCCGTCCGTCTGTCCGTCCGTCCATGGACATAATCTTGTGTCCTCTTCTCCTCCCACAGTTTTTGACCAATTTTTCTGAAATTTTATCAGGATGTTTCCTATCATATGAAGTTGTGCACCTGCAATTTTCATCTTGATCCAGTCATTAGTTT
>CAVMGG010000151.1:0-82500 GCA_963680895.1 Fragum sueziense
TGTTTTTATGATTTCTCTGACAAGATTAAAATTGGGTCATTTGGGGTCAAAAACTAGGTTACGGGGTCAAATCTTAGGAAAACCTTGTGTGCACTCTAGTCTCAGGTGAGCGCTTCAGGGCCAATGGCCCTCTTGTTTGTTGTTGGGGAAGGGGGGTTTACGTAAATATGACAGTTTAACCTTGCGGCTAGGTCCTCAAAAGATCCGAGGATACTACTTTTTCGGAGGGTCAAAAATGACTTAAAAGCCGATAAAGGCCATAAATGGAAGTCAGTCAATGATATCCCGTCGAGATTCACAGAGGAATCATCACTAAACATACTCTCTACATTCCATTTCGATAGAATGAGCTCTGTTCTCGCGGGGTCATTTCACGTCTAATCTCGGGGCATTGGCGGGATTTCAGTATCCAATCGTTGGCGATATACAACAAAACAATTTAAAAAGCTGATACAAACTTTCATTGGCTGACGCTTCAAATTACCGGCTTCAGCCAAAAATAGAAGCGACGTAATGTATACGTAATCAAACAAGATCAAACTGAATGATTTTGATTCGATAATTCAAATGTTACCGGCTTCGGCCAAAAATAGAAGCGACGTAATGTATACGTAATGATCATGCAAGATAAAACTGAATGATTTTGTATGGAACGCCTCGACTGCCTCATGTTGTTGATATCTGATTCGTTATGTCTTAAAATCAGGTTGTAATGAACACTTGACAAGTTGTTATGTGCATTTCTAGTTTGTCTTGATAAAAAGTCACTTCGTCTTGTGCAAATATTAGTCTGTCGAGCAAATATGTTAATTTGTTAGGTGCATTTAACAGTTTGTTATGTACAATTTGCAATTTGTTTTGTGGTGAAATTAATTTGTCTTGCGCGCTTATTAATTTGTTATGTGCAAAGAACAGTTTGTGATGTAGTCAAATCAATTGGTCGTGTAGACTTTTTAGTTCGTTATCTGTATTTAGTATTTTGTTATGTGAGTTTATAGTTTGTCTTGTACAAAAGTCATTCCGTCTTGTGCAAACATTAGTTTGTGATGTCTATGATTTAATTTGTTACGTCCCGTTAATAATTTGTTACGCGCATTTCGTATTTTGTCATGTGGGGAAAACAAGTCGTTCTGTGCGCATAATAATTTGTTATGTGCACTTAGTAGTTTGTTATGTGCAATTTATATTTTGTCCTGTGGGGAAACCAAGTCGTCCTGTGCGCATAATAAATTTGTTATGTGCAAAGAACAGTTCGTAATGTAGTCAAAACCATTTGTCGTGTAGACTTATTGGTTCGTTTTGTGCATTTCGTATTTTGTTATGTATGTTTGTAGTTTGTTTTGTACAAAAGTCATTCCGTCCTGAGCAAACATTAGTTTGTGATGTATATGTTATAATTTGTAATGTGCAGTAAAAAGTTTGTTATGTAGATTTTGTATTTTGTTATGCGTTGAAATCAATTCGTCTAGTGCGAATGGTTCTCCATGCCAATGTTTAGTTCGTTATGTGCAAACGGTAAGTCGTTATGCGGTCCTTTTTCGCGAGGCGATATTTTATACCAACACCGGATATCTACATCATTGCGGACGAGGATCGTCTGCAGATCACATTGCGGAGGCTTGGGCTAGGGGCCCTAAGTTCCCGATTTGAAGCTGAGAAGGTAGACATAAATGTTATCTCAGGTCTTTCAGACCAAGACCTAGAAAGACTTGGTGTCACAACCATTGGGGACCGGCTTAGGTTGAGACAGGTCTGTTCAGAGACACAGACTGGTGGCGGTGAGTTTTTCGGGTGCCGTTATTTTCGTTGACCTTTTATTTTCGTACATGATAGAGAATACTGACCTGGTTTATAGATTTTGTCATTATAAACCCCTACAAAACGATTTGGGAACAGCATACATAGCAGGCCCGTAGGAAGCAATTTCATAGGGGGGGGGGCTAGAGTCCCAGTGTCTGAATATTGGGGTGGCTAATTTGGATTTTCCCTACTTTTTCAGTGTGAAAAACAGAAAAATCATCATTTTTGGCCAACTTTTGAGGGGGGAGGCTCAGCCCCTCCAAGCCCCCCCCGTTCCTACAGGCCTTCATAGAGTTAACTGCGAAATTGTGGCCACAAACTTGAATATGGGTATGCTGTTTACCCCTAAATTCGTGGATCTTAATTTGAAATGTTGTCTGTGCACAATAATTTATGAAATTATCACTACCTTTATTCATAGATCAATTAAAACACATAAAATCTTTAACTTACAATAAGAAAAAACAATAAAAGATTTTGGTAAATGACATTATTTTGAGGTGCCTTCAAGACAAAGGTCGGCCATCTTTTTTCTCATTGATTTCGTGGATCCTGATTAGACCTAATTTTCTTGCAAATCAGAGGTATAAACAAACACCAGAATCACATAAGAGCGAGTCTAGTAAATAGACTTGCATCAATTGGTGCACAGCAATGGTGGATAAAGACGATTTTCTTTGAAGACATTGCTATCAAACTATACCCCTAGTGCAGAACTTTTGTTTCAAAGTGAGAAACTGTTCATAAATAGGTTTTTATTAAAATTCTGTAAGAAAAAATCAGCAGAACCCAATTTTTGACATTTTAACAACAGCAAAATATTTCTTGTGTGAAGACTTATCATTTTTACATATTTTGAACATACAGAATAACTGCACGAGCGTTATTTCTATATCCACGAAATCAATGAGAATCCACGAATCAATGAGAAACAGGCATACACTATGATACACAATGTATTGGTTTGTGGCTATATTGAGGAAAAAGAAGAAAATAGATCTACTGATAATCTACATTTTCATCTCAACATTTCATGTGATAGCTTATATTTTGGGTTAGGAAACAGTGGTGGATCCAGAGGGGGTTCGGGGGGTTCAAACGAACCCCCCTCTGAAGCCTAATTATTTCATTTTCATGCAGAAATTGGGTCAAAATTGTATAATAATAGGAAAACGAACCCCCCTAATTGTAAATTTGAACCCCCCTTTCAGAAATCCTGGATCCGCCACTGGGAAATCAAATTTTCAGACACAAATATACAGTACAGCTCGCGCGTTTTTTGCCTAAAACGCTCGCCCACCGCGGTCAAAAAAAAATTCGGGTGGAAAATCGCGGCGATTTACCATCGCGGCCACAGCGTTTTTCCACTCGAAAATTTCTTACATCACCGTGAATCGCCGCGAATCGCGGCGATCGCCGCGATCGCGGCGATCGCCGCGTTCGGGTGGAAATGCCAGGTAAGGCCAATATTATCCTACAGCGCTCAGTATTAAATGCGATTTTGTTAAGTTTATATTATTTCATCCTGAGTGTGTTTTTAAATTGATTTACAGAACTATTTCAGAAATAAAGAGAATGTTATATGAAAAACAAACGTTTTCTATAAAGTTCTATGAAGTCCGGCAATAACACATCGTTTTTATAAATTAAAATATATAGTTATAGATTATTATATAATATAGAACAGATTATTTCCGCTTCTTTGTACATTATGCTTTGTTATGCTTGATTTAATTCAATTAACTTTTTATATAATATTCTGTTTTTTGTAGATACATGTTCGTGAAATCGTAAACTGCATGTTGGCTTCCCGGTCATAAATACGAAGAGTTTCTCTGTTTGAATTACATATAAAAGTAATGCGTATTTGACTACTTTTCAGTTTACAATATAAACAAGTAAACCTGCGACTGACATTTAAGGTATATTTCTACCGTGTTGGAACTTGCATGCATGTTGAAAGAAACACCGATGTTTTATGCATGACGCTACATTCTTAGTTACGCCATTTCCAAAATTGCTACGATTTGGTACGTCCTATTAAAAATCTACTCGTACGATAAGTTGGATGTTGCTGAAAACAGGATTGTGAAGGATATATTACAACAATAGGAACTAGATAATGAGACACAAGAAGACCAGGGTAGTAATCAGTATGTTCTTCTTTTATCTTAATATTCTCAAATCATTTCAACGATAGCCCTTCACTCTCTTTCGAGGGGAAGAATATCCGGGGATCCAATAACAAAGCTGAGCACTGCAGAAAACAGATCAGAAAATATCGATAAAAATTGTCTACAATATACAGGTAGCATAGAAAATATTGCGGTAGCAGGGGAAATGCTGATCATCAGTATTTCTTCTTTTGTCTCAATTTGTTCTCAAGTCTTGTGTATGTATGTGTTATTCTATAATTACATGCGCTTCCAAAAAAACTAATTTTGTGCAATCATCACTGCACAAAGTATCTGCAATTATTTTGTAATCTATATGCATGAAGGCCGTGTAGCAAAGATAAAAGAAAAATAACTTCGAATACGTTGAAAAGAAGGCAAAAGGGTCATTTTTCTGTTGAAGTAGAAGAAGAATCCACAAACCCATTTAAAATTAACAAAAATCAAATCTGCAAAGGCATTCTTATCTTATCAAAACCTAATATATAATTATATAAAACCCAATAATTACGATAAATCAGCCAGAAAATGCAGGCTTACCTGTCCGCGCAAATCACTGAGAATCGCGGCGAATCGCGGCGAAAAAATCGCGGCGATTCCCGCGATTTCGGGTGGTAAAACACGCTCGCCGCGGCCACCGCGTTTTTCCACCCGAAACCACCCGAAATTCAATCGCGGCGATGCGCGGAAATAGGCAAAAAACGCGCGAGCTGTACTGTATAGAAGTCTTAAAGTCCTTTCAACTGTCCATTTATTTCTGTATTTGGGAAAGGGTCAAACCCAGCAAAGGGGTCTGTAATTTGACTCCTAGCACCTAACAGGGTTAGAGTATAGACACTAACTTTTTAAGCAGGTGTCCCGACTGCATAATTTAGCAAAATCAGGGACACTTCACTCTTTAAAATGCAGAATTTCAGGAGTCCCTCCTTAAATTTTGGTGTCCTCGGGATCCCGGGACACTGTTAGTGTCGACCCCTGCCTAATAAACCTTAACCCTTTCCCAAACGACAAAATTTTAGGCCGGTCCAATTCGAAAGGAGTTGCAGATCATGATGACAAAATACATCATATCAAATGGAGAAAATATGTATGTTATGGCCCAGAAAATATTGAGGCAAAAGGAGAAAGTGCTGATTATCAGCACTTTCTTCTTTTGTCTAAATATTTTCCCAAACCCTTTCTCTTGGGGACGTCAAAACCCGGTCTTGTTTGGGAAAGGCTTAGTTCAGTTAATTAATTCATAAGTTATGACTAGAAGGTGTCAAGGGTCAAATTACAGACCCCTATGAAACCCAGGCGGTTTATCAATTTATATCTGACACATGTTTTCTTTAATTGCTTTTTTTGGATCAACCTAGAGGAAAACTACAGCCTTGTATTGCATTGTAAAAAAAAACCCCACAGGGAAGTCCAAAAACCTCCAAATGGGTTTTTTTACCCCCTAAATGAATTTTGTACCCCCAGTTTTTGCGAGCAGCCTTCTTTGTCTCTAATAGAGGGGGTACAAGCATGCAGTTAAAGTATGGTTTGTACACCAAGATTTGAAAGACAGCGGAAACCCTGCCCCACTAGGGGCATACCTGGGCCCAAAATTGATGTACTCCCTTACCAAAAAGAAGCATGGGTCTGGTGGCGCAGACCCCCAGCGGGGTGAAGGGGCAGAGCCACTCTAGGGGGTTTAGGGGGCAATTCCCCCCCCCCCCCCCACCCCCCCCCCCCCGACGAAAATTGGAATTTAAGGGAATCATATACCACATCAAGGAGCATTTTAAATTATTTTTCCATGTTTAATCAACATTCGTGTGAGCATAATTATGGTTACTGAAGTCAGCGGCGGATCCAGGATTTCTGTGAGGGGGATTCGAAAATGCAAAAAGGGGGGTTCGTTTTCCTAGATTTACACAATACAGCCTTGATATTTCACACATGGACACATCCTACCAAGACCTTTCACATTTTACCATGACCTTGGACCCTGTGACCCTGACCTTGGCCTTTGACCTACTTTTAAAAAAAACTTTAACCTAGCCAATATATCATGTCCTTTCACACATACAGCCTTGATATTTCACACATGGTCACTTCCAACCAAGACATTTCACTTTTGACCATGACCTTGGTCCTTGACCTTGGAGTTTGACCTACTTTTAAAAAACTTAAACTAGGCCTATATCTCATGTCCTGTTACCTATACAGTCTCGATATTTTACACATGGACCTCTCCTACCAAGACCTTTCACATTTGACCATGACCTTGGCCTGTGTGACATTGACCCTGGATTTTTGCATACTTTTAGAAATGTTTAACCTGGCCTTTATCCTATGTCCTATTACACCTACAGCCTTGATATTTCACACATTGAGGCTTCCTACCAAGATCTTTCTCATTTGACCATGACCTTGAATATTGCAACCTTGACCTTCGAGTTTGACCTACTTTTAAAAAACTTAAACTAGGCATATATATCATGTCCTTTTACACCTATAGTCTTGATATTTCACACATGGACACCTCCAACCAAGACCTTTCACATTTGACCATGACCTTGACCTTGGCATTTGGCCTACTTTTAAACCAATTACCACACAGTCACTCTTTTTGACTCCCTACGGGATAATGGCTTTGGAAACCATTGTGGAAAATGAAGAAATTGCTTGTAACAAGCAATTCCTTCATTTCCCACAATGGTTTCTACCAAAATGACCAATCTCTTTTAAATTCTATTTTCTTGAAATTGTCGTCTGCAACATCTTTGAATTTGGAGCAGTCTAAAATTTTGTCATTTGGTAATGGGTTAAAAACTTTTACCTGGCCTATATTTCATTTCACTTTTACATATACAGCCTTGATATTTCACTCATAGACACCTCCTACCAAGACCTAAGTCCTTTCATATTTGACCATGACCTTGGACCTTGTTACCTTGATCTTGGACTTTGACCTACATCAAATGTAGGCCCTTGAGGGGGCATATATGTTTTACAAACATCTCTTGTTGAATATGATTTATTTTCGGAATAAAAGAAGTTGATGTCAACATATCTATATATACTGCCTAACTCCCCTTTCGGGTATTACTGGCAGGTGACATAACTTGTAAGTGGGGAAGGACTCTTTTCAGTCTTTATCATGAAATGGGTCAGTTCTAATTTGGCGAAAACTGGTAAGCAGCGAGAATTGGTCGCTAGCCAGTATGGGTCCACCCAGACATGGCGAAGAAGCATAAATCTTTGTCAGACATTCGGTCTGACAATACTGAATAATCTGTCAGACCGAATAAAATTTTGTAAGACCGAACTATAATTCCCTATCTAACTGATCAAAATTTGTGTCAGACAGTTGGACTGACAGTAGCCAAAAAATCATCAGACCGAGGGAATTTTCATCTGACATGTCTGCCGGACCGACGGTCTTCGCCATGACTGGTCCACCGCTTCTTTGGAGCAAGACTGAATGCAAAAATGTAACCGAAACCTTTTTGAATTTTGATCTGGGTTTCGGTTACAATTCCTTCCTATTTGTTGCAATGGAGCAGGTGCTGTAGTGATTCATTCCAGCAAGTTTAGCAAACTTAGCTGCGATATTCAACCAATAATCTTAGCCACAAACCAATACACATCATCAAGTTTGTGGCTACGAAATTGCAGCTAGAGCAAGACAAACAAGTAGAAACCCTATTTTCTTAAAGATCTATATGATTTTTCATAATTATCTGGACATCAACATATCTTTTCCATGCAATTTGACCTTCCTCAATGTCATCTGTTAACCCTTATCAACCCTTACTCCAAAACTTAACATTTTCAGGGTTCAACATTTACCTTTCCCTGACAGACATTACCTGCCTGCTGCTTGGCTAGGGCTAGTTAAATCTCAAAGTTGCAAGACCGGCTGGTCAGCCTTATCTCAAGTATCAGTCAAAAATACCATAATGAAAACACAGGTTATGTGACATAACAAGAACATGAGCTAAAACTTTCATTCATTTGTGATTCAAAACTGGCCTTTTGGCTTTAGTAATTATTGTTGTTTAGCCTACACCTTTTCCAAATTATCCTTTGGATACAAATATTTGGTCAGGACCAGCACATATTTGGTCAGGGCTAGCAGCATATTATGGTAGCAACAAGCCCAACTGTCTGGTAACTAGAAAAGTTAATGTTGGACCCTGATTTTAGAAAAATGGCCATTTCGGTGGCATTGATGTTTCACAAACTCATCTTGTTTTAAAAAAGATTATATCACAATGTTGGTCAATGAAATTAGTATTAAAGGGTCTGTCTTGAAAAAAATGAGCAGATTGACAATTATCCATTACACTTTGTAGTATTTGAATTATTGCTGCACAAAGTATAGACTCAGTCGGCATGACGTCATAGCCTCACTTTCATTTTTTCATCGAGGGTACTTCCTCAGTCTTTATCGTTACGGGATACCAATTTTGAGGCAGAATATTTCAAAAATCCATCGTTAAAAATCATTAACAAAACTATTTCTTTTAAGAATGTGATTTAAACTTTCTCACTACCAACGCATTTTTAGCTCACCTGAGCACAAAGTGCTCAAGGTGAGCTATTGTGGTCACTTTTTGTCCGTCGTCTGTCTGTCTGTCTGTCCGTCTGTCTGTCCGTCCACAATTTCATGTTTACACTCTAGCATCTACAAATATAGGCCAATCTTGACCGAACTTGGTCAAAACATGTATGGCCATATGATCTCGGATGAGTTCGATTATGGGTCAGATCGAACTAGAAAGTCAGGAGTTATCTGCCCCTAAATGCGAAAAATACCTAGTTTTGACATTGTTTACACTCTAGCATCTACAGTTATAGATCAATCAAGACAAATCTTGGACATAACATTGCAGACTATAATATCTCGTATAAGTTCGATTTTCAGTCTGATCTGACCAGAAAGATGAGAGTTATCAGCCCTTGAATTTGACAAAATTGCCATTTTCGGCTGTTTTCGACCTTGTTTACACTCTAGAATCTACAATTATTCATGAATCAGGACAAAACTTGGACACAATGTTGGGGACCATGAGATCTCGGACGAGTTTGATTTTCAGCCTGATCTGATCAGAAAGTCGAGAGTTACTTGCCCTTGAATTTGACCAAATTGTCATTTTTGGCTGTTTTTGACCTTGTTTACACTCTAGAATCTACAATTATTAATCAATCAAGCCAAAACTTGAACACAATATTGGATATCATAAGATCTGGGATGAGTCTGATTTTCAGTATTATCTGATCACAAAGTAGAGAGTTATGAGCCCTTGAATTTGACAAAATTGCCGTTTTTGACTGTTTTCGACCTTATTTACACTCTAGAATCTACAATTTTTGACCAATCAAGACAAATCTTGGACACAAGTTTAGAGACCATAAGATCTCAAGGGAGTTTGATTTTCAGTCTGATCTGACTAGAAAGATAAGAGTTATGTGCCCTTGAATTTGATAAAATTGCCGTTTTCGGCTGTTTTTGACATTGTTTACACTCTAGAATCTACAATTATTTATCAATTAAGACAAAACTTGAAATCAATGTTTGAGACCATAAGATCTTGGATGAGTTTGATTTGCAGTCCGATCTGATCAAAAAGCCGAGAGTTATGTGCCCTTGAATTTGACAAAATTGCTGTTTTCGACTGTTTTCGACCTTGTTTACACTCTAGAATCTACAATTATTGACCAATCAAGACAAATCTTGGACACAATGTTGGGTATCATAAGAAATCAAATGAGTTTGATTTTCAGCCTGATTTGACTAGAAAGTCAAGAGTAATGTGTCCTTGAATGTGATCAAAATTGCCGTTTTTCGGCTGTTTTCGACCTTGTTTATACTCTAGAATCTACAATTATTGATCAATCAAGACAAAACTTGGACACAATGTTGGGGATCACAAGATCTTGGATGAGTATGTTTTTCAGTCTGATCCGATCAAAAAGTCGAGAGTTATGTGCCCTTGAATTTGACAAAATTGTTGTTTTCGGCTGTTTTCGACCTTGTTTATACTCCAGAATCTACAATTATTTATCAAACAAGACAAATCTTGGACAATGTTTGGCACCATAAGATCGTGGATGAGTTCGATTTTCACAACGTTATTGACCATAAGTTCGTTTTCAGTCTTAAAGTCATAAATATTTATTGAATTGAACAAAAGTGTTGCTCGTAATATTTTGGTTCAGGTGAGCGATATAGGACCATCATGGTCCTCTTGTTAATAATCAGACATAGTCATCGAGATATTAATGCTGAAAGTTGGTTAATGCTGTAACGAAAACGACCAAAGCTTTCACCTCCACCGAATGAGTGCAGGACAACACTTTATGACTGATGACGTTTTTGATTGACTGAAGGGATTGTGCCGACCGAATCAATTGAAGTTTTACTGTATGTTGTTATTCAAAAACATGATCCTCTACCATTTATAACAATATCCAGACATGGCGAAAACCGTCAGACAATCAGACATATATGATAAAATTTCCCTTCGTCTAATAATTTTTTTGCTACTGTCAGACCAAATGTCTGACACTCCTTTTGATCTGTCAAGATAGTGAATGTGAGTTATGTCTGACAAGATTTCATTCGGTCTGACAGATTATTCTGTACTGTCAGATCGAATGTCTGACAAAGATTTCTGGTGTTTCACCATGTCTGGAATATACAAAATGTATAAAACATATTTTCAGTGAGCCATGCTGCAACATTAAGCCACATATCAAGCTACACAGAAGCCATGTCTATGTTCAGACCAGGTCGCTTAGGTTCAAGGCAGAAGAAGCCAAAAAAAGTGAGATCATGGACAGGAAAATTCTTCTGTTTTTCGGAAACCAATGCATACAAAGTTCCCTCATCAACAGAAAAAGATCTTTTGCAGAAGGCCGGACTAGGAAATAAAAACATTCAATTGATGGTGACTGACAATGCTGAAACTGTTCAAGAAAAAATAAAAAGTGAGTATGCAAAATTGAAAGACAGTGGCGGCTTTGAACTCCTTAGATGCATGTCCAACTGCAGACGACTTGCAGTCTTAGACTGTAATTGGGACACAGTTTCCCTGAGATCTGTTGTTGGATGCCAAGCCAAAATATACATCAGACCGATACAAAAGTCCTTATCAATCGATGGAGTTGACAATCAGCATGTAGAGGAGTTAAATGAAAAATGTGAACATTGTTCTGAGATGATAAATGTAAGATCACTAAGAGTTCACTTGGAAAGCTGTGGATTGCACAGAGAACCTGCTGTGGAGCAATCTAACCAAAGTCATCAAACAACAAATGATTTTTTCGGAGAAGGTACCACACAGGGGGAAACAATGAACGGTCATCAGACAACATACTTGGTGCTTTCAGAAGGAAGCAACATAAATGATGTTGCGTCACTTAACATCGACTTCCCCGAAATGTTTGTCCAATCACAAGTAACAACTGAGAATCAATCACCACTGGAAACTACCAATGCCTCCACAGTCCTTACAGAAACTGGCGCAAATGTAAGTAAAATCTCAACCAACCCTGTTTTATTGTGATCACTTGAATTGTCGTCCTGCGTTTTGTTGTCATCTGTCATCTGTGACCTTTTCTTCTGAAAATACTTGTCCGTTGATATTACCTTTTCTCAATGTCTTAATAAATAAAATTTAAAAATAATTGTCCTCTGCCGGAGGCAGAGGTATATTGTTTTGGGTTTGTCTGTCCTTACATCTTTGCGCACAGATTCCGTCCGATGCAATATCTCGGTAATTGATTGACAGTTCTAAATCAAATGGTATTTGTATTCATTTCATAAGAGCATCGTCCCCACATATATTTTGTCTAGATGGATTGATTGCTTATTTACTTTGTGTGAATTGTTCTTTGACTTTCATACATTTTGTGCGCCTTATGCATTCTGGAATTACACTCAACAATTGCAAAATGCATAGCCCAGGATTGTTTATCATGGGTGTTTAACCCTTTTCTTGTTGTAGAAAAAATTCATACCTTTGCAGCAGAGATTACAACTTTTTCAATGCAATTAATACTTTCAAATCACATCAGTAAACATATGACCTCCACTGACAAAATTTTATTCGTTCTGACAGGTATGTCATTACTGTCAGACCGAATGTCTGACAAAGATTTGTTGTTCTTCGCCATGTCTGCTGTAGAAGCTTTCAAATTGGACCATCCTTAAATTTTGCCATTTGGGAAAGGATTTAAGAGTGAACGAATTAATAAATATTAAAACAGTTTCAGGATAATGAGGAGACACTTGAATCAAAAGTAACCCTAGCCGTTAATCTCTGTAAAGACTACTGTGCACAACATAATATCACCAATCCAATCAACATCCTCCAAATTTTCCAAAGTAAAATTGTCACAGGCAGACCTCTCGAGATCACTGACGAAGCAGAGACTGTTGAAGGTGAAACAAACTTCATTCTGGTTGATCGAAACAGCCTTGCAGAAACGGCCTTGAGTGAGATAAAAGAAATTGATGACCTAAGAAAGTGCTTGGAGGTACAATTCTATGGAGAGGTGGGTATTTAAGTATGTCAAGGGAACTACTGTTTTTAGCTACACTGGCCATCAGGCCAGCGGGCTTTTGTCATGTGTGTGTCCATCCATGTGTCAGGTCATCAACTTTTTCTTTGAAAATCTTCTTCTCAAAAAACTACAGGATGGATTTCAAACAAACCACACAGGAATGATCCTTGGGTGAGCTATTGTGATCGCTCACCGTCAGTCCGTCCGTCTGTCCACTATTACTAAAAAATCTTCTCCTCCCAAACTATAAGGTATAAGAGTCTAAAATTTTGTATGTAGCATCGTCTCAAGACCCTTTACCAAAATACTTCAAATTATTGTGATACAAGGAAAATTGGCCCTATGTTGTGGGTATCGAATTTCATATAGAGAAAAAGAAGGACATCTTGTACAATCTTTTTCTTCTAAACTGATTGGCGTAAGACTTTTGAAATTTTGTATGTTGAATTGTCTCATAATGATACAATCTTCTCCAATTCTGTTTATATCAGAGATCCTTAAGGTAAATTTTGCACTTTCCATGGTAGTATAACTCTCTACTACCAGCATTGCTTAAAATTGTTTTCTTTAAGCCTCTCATTGTGTCATGCCTTCCTGTTGTTATTGTTATCAGGACCACGGTGACACTAATGATGTCAAATTCAGTAATTTTAGACATTGTTGTTGTAGTTTTGGCTTAACATTTCCCCAGAGAACAAAATTTTAGGCTGGTTCAATTTGAAATCTGTTGCGGACGACAAAATGGATGTTCTTAAATATTTGAATTGTTTTTCATATAGCCATGAAAACATTGAGACAAAAGGAGAAACTGCTGGTTTTCAGCAGTTTCTTCTTTCGTCTCAATGTTTTTAAAGTCTATATTATTAGGGAAGTCAAAATCAGGTCTTGTTTGGGAAAGGTATAATTTAAGGCAAATCATTTAAATTTTTTACATGCCTGATGATTTTCATGGGTCAGTTGCCCAACTTGGCATAAAAATCTTTTTATTTTATTAAAAATGGCAATAAAAACTGTACAGTCAGCACAAAAAAATCTGGGTCATTCGGGTTATGGGAAACACAGCAATATTTATTTTACGCCTTATCACATTGCAGTGACAGTTGAAACTTTTTTCAGACCGCTGTCGATTATGGTGGCCCACGCCGGGAGTTCTTTGCTCTGATACTTCCTGAGCTCCACAATCAATTCTTTGATCCAATACGAGAATGGGCCATTGATACCTACGAGACGGTTGGAAAGATAATGGGTGAGTATTGAAAAAAGACTCAAAATAATCTACCACCATTTTTAGCTCCAGTTCGGCCAGCGGGGCTTATGTTATGGCCCTGTGTCTGTCTGTCGTGTGTGCGTGCGTGTGTCCGTGCGTCAACAATTTTCAAACATCTTCTCCTCCAAAACTACAGGACCAATTTCAACCAAATTTCACAGAAATCTTCCTTGCATGAATCTCTACCAAATTCCTTCAAAAGAATTAAATCAGTTTAGAACTTGAATTTTAATTAATTTAATTGAATTAAAATTTCGAAAAATCTTTAAAAATTCTTCTTCTCCAAAACTACTGGACCAATTTCAACCAAACTTCACAGAAATCCTCCTTGCATGAATCTCTTCCAAATTTCTTCAAGAGAATAAAATCCGTGCAGAACTTGAATTTAAATTAATTTAATTGATTTAAATTTTCGAAAAATCTTTAAAAATTCTTCTTCTCCAAAACTATTGGACCAATTTCAACCAAACTTCACAGAAATCTTCATTGCATGAATCTCTTCTTAATTCTTTCAAAAAAATAAATTCTGTGTAGAACTTAAATTTTAATTAATTTACTTAAATTAAATTTTTGAATAATCTTTAAAAAAATCTTCTCCTCCAAAACTACCTGAAATCTTCCTTGCATGAATCTTTTCTTAATTCCTTCAAAAAAATAACTTCTGTGTAGAACTTAAATTTTAATTGAATTGTTATTAATTAAACTAAAATTTTGAAAAATCTTTTAAAAAATCTTCTCAAAAAGTGCTGGACCAATTTCAACCAAACTTTACAGAAATCTTCTTTGCATGAATCTTTTCAAAATTCCTTCAAAAATAAAATGCCGTGCAGAACATGAATTTGAATTAATTTAAATAAATTTTGAAAAACCTTCTTTTCCAAAACTAATGAACCAATTTCAACCAAACTTCACACGCATTTTCCTTGCATGAATCTCTTCTAAATTCCTTAAAAAAAATTCTGTGTAGAACTTAAATTTAAATTAATTTAATTAAATTAAATTTTCGATAAATCGTTAAACAATCTTCTTCTCCAAAACTTCCAGACCAATTTCAACCAAACTTCACAGGAATCTTCCTTGCATGAATCTCTTCCAAATTCCTTCACGATAAGATGAAAATCTTGGCCGCCGTGGGCTAGGCTTCTTTTTCGCTATATAAAACATAGTGTAATTTTAAGAAAATTTTAAAAACATTTCTCCTCCATAATCACTTATTGGATTTCATTCTGGTGTAGCATGAATCTTCTTTGGATAGACCTCTATTGTATTCCTTGAAGAAAGTTGTAGTCTAAATGTCTAAAAGCCACTGCAGCGATACAGGGCTATCATGGCCCTCTTGTTATAGGCCTGTTATAGGCCTGTCGAAGAAGGGATGTATTATGGGATCACCCGTGGTGTCCAGGCGTCCGGTTGTCTTGGCGGTGTCCACTTCTTTGTCCAGAACATAACTCTGTCACCTTAAGTCCGATTGACTTTAAACTTGGCAGTTAGATTCTTCTCATCATTACGGAGTGCAGTGCACAAGATCCATAACCTCAATAGTGTATTTATACCAACATAATGAAAACATAATTCTTATTTGCCAGCCAGGCGCCAGCCACATGATGGCTGTGTTGCTATGGTTACAACTAGCAACAACCGGATAATCCAATGCTTAAAAATTTACTTGCATTCAACTTGTAAGTCTTTGTGTTTTAAACTTTGTGTAAGCACAAAAAAAAATGATGTTTGTCTCAAAACTTTCCAAACAACCCTCTTATATGCACAAGTTAGCCATGAGCGTGTACACTCAGGGATAAAGGCTAACAATTTTGATTTTGAGGCCCAGCCTCTAATATTAGGAGTACATTGTATGTACAATTTCTCTAGAGATTCAGAGGCCCAGCCCAAAAATAAGGGACCATGGTCGACTTGGCTTCTGCTAGCCTTTATCCCTGGTGTACTGATATTACTCTGTTCATCTACTATTTCCTTACAGAATAACTTTATTACATGTAATAATAAAGATGGGCAGGTGACTATATATATTATGAGGAGGACCCAGCTTTTTTTTATGCCCCCTTTCGAAGAAAATGGGGGTATGTTGTTTTGCAAGTGTTGGTTGGGCGGTCGGTTGGGCGGTAGGTTGGGCGGTCGGTTCGTACACCAAACCTTGTCCGGAGCATAACTCGAAAAGTATTGAAGGAAGAATCATGAAACTTCATAGGTGGATAGATCTCATTATGGAGAGGTGCAGTGCACACCTACTACCAAGACCTTTCACATTTGACCATGACATTGGACCTTGTGACCTTTACCTTGGAGTTTGACCTACTTTTAAAAAACTTTAACCTGGTTGATATATCATGTCCTTTTATATATGTTACAGCCAATCTGTGAAATCAGCCATTTCATGAAATTGCTGAAAGTTTTAGTCATTTCATGAAATGACTGATTCACTCAGCCATTTCATGAAATGGCTAAATTTTTCAGCCATTTCATGAAATGGCTGAATTTTTATGCCCCCGTATCGAGAGATCGGGGGCATATTGTTTTACTCGTGTCCGTCTGTCTGTCCGTCCATCCGTCTGTCCGTCCGTCTGTCCGAAAACTTAACCTTGGCCTTTTCTCCAAAAGTTTTTGACATACAAAGCTCAAATTTGGTATGCAACTTCCTTTCAATGATATCTATCTGTTCCATGCAATTTGACCTTCCTCATATTCTTCTTATTTGAACATTAATGTTTTACACAGAATGACTAATTTCATTTCAGCCATTCTGTTTAATAATGAGTTTGTTTCATTTTTACTTCAAATTTTGCAAGTACAATGGTTTTTCATGAAAGTGAAGATAATTTGAACACTTAAGTTTTACACAGAAGGGCTGATTTAATTTCAGTCCATCTAAGAAATAATGATTTTGCTTCAATTTGCCACTAAAATTGGTTTTTATCAAAATAATGATAATTTGGTTTACACAGAATGGCTAGTTTCATTTCAGCCAAAGAGTGAAATAATGGATTTGCCTCTTTTTTGCTTCATTTTCAACCATAATTGATTTTTGTTTATCAAAATATGCATAATAATAATCTTTTGCGTAATATATTCAGTTCGCCGATGGATAATTAAATATTATCAAAATGCTAATTATTTGAACATTTAAGTTTTACACAGAATGACTGGCTCTATTTCAGCCAATTTATGAAATTATGATCTTTATTCATATTCTGCTTTACCTTGCAAATAAAATTGACTTTTTTTATCAGTACATTGTATAAGGAAAATTTCATCATTAACCCTTTCCTAAATAAGACCTCATTTTGAAGTCCATAATTGAAAAGAACTGGGAAAGCATCTAGGAAGAAAAAATGCTAATGAACAGCATTTCTCCTTTTGTCAATCTGTGTAATAATGATTTTACTTCAATTGGCCGCTAAAATAATAGTAATTTGACCATATTAAGTTTAATATAATTGACATTTTTAATCAAAATAATGATAATTCTATCATTAAGGTGTTACATAAAATGACTGATTTGAATTCAACCAATCTGTGTAAAAATGATTTTTACTTCAAATCCATTTCATTTTCTGTAATAAAGATTAATTTTTGAAGGTAACATATCAATTGAAAACAAATGTTTAAATGTCTTCATGAGTATAGTAGTAAATCACATAATTGCTTACATTGAAAATATAGTTTGAAAATTTTAGCCATTTCGTGAAATGGCTGAGTGAATCAGTCATTTCATGAAATGGCTAAAAATTGCAGCCATTTCATGAAATGGCTGATTTCACAGATTGGCTGTAACATATATACAGCTTTGCTATTTGACACATGGACACCGCCGAACAAGACCTTTCATATTTGACCATGACCTTGTGGCCTTTACCTTGGAGTTTGACATACTTTTAGTTTAACCTACATCAAATGTATGCCCTTGAGGGGCATATATGTTTTACAAACATCTCTTGTTTAGACTAAGAATTTGCTCTGGCTCACATCTTTTCAGGTCTAAAACAATTATTTAATAAATATATATGCAAATATTTTTCAGCACTCAGTACTCTACAGAATGGTAGACTTCCTAGGTTGATGTCTGAAGACTTGGTACAAGAGGTGTTTTTCAGTGACTCGCCAAGAGCATTTGCCCAATATCTTAGAAAAGGTCTTGACACTTTAGGGCTTGTTCAGGTAAGCAAATGAGCAAATCATAGGGATATAGCAAAGACCTATAGATACTACCAAAGATTGGCAACTGAGAAGGCCTGCAACAGTTTCATCTGGCTTTTGATCATACTTGCCACAATTAATCTCCATGGTGTCTAGTTGTGCACAATACTAAATCCTCTCTTACAACCCGTCGTGCATCTTTATAAATCTTGCATTTTAAAACGCATGATTTAAAAGGACGCACGACGGGTTGTAAGAGAGGCATAAAGAATTGTCCGGTCAATTCTTTGCTACCTGCAGTCTGCGTCGTGGTTGCATGCACCAAAATCGTACGTTGCACGTGCGTGCATCGCACAACTGTTCCTAAGTTTTAGACGCAGACTGCACGCAGGAGCATGTACGATCGGTTGTAAGAGAGGCTTTACGGAATTCAGATAACTCTTTTAATTCTTGAATTATCTGCCCATTTAAATAAAGTTTCCATTTTTTGTTTGTTTGCAAATCCTACAATTTCAACCAGAATTTGATCAAACTTGCCTGAATGAATCTCCATGGTGTCTAGTTGTGCTCACCACCTACACAATTTAGATTACTTATTTTGTTCTTGAATGATCTGCGCTCGAATAAAAACATGCCCATTTTCTTGTGTGCGCAACTTCTACATTTTCTACCAGAATTTGATCAAACTTGTCACAATGAATCTCCATGGTCTTTTGTTGTAAACAATTTATAGGGAATCTAGATAACTCTTTTCATCTTGAATTATCTGCCCTTGAATGAACCAAATGCCCATTTTCTTGTGAAACTCCTACAGTTTCAACCACAATATGATCAGACTTGCTATAATAAATCTCCATGGTATCTACAGTTGAGAACATCATGAAATTGAGATTAATTCCATTCTATTCCGATCATAATCATTCCAATCAAGCGATCATTCATTCCGATCACAAAAACATTAAAAACTCTCAAATAAACATTCATGACGCTAAATAAACGTTCAAACCATTCACTGGTTTAATTGGTTGTTATAAAAAGAATGCATTTCATTGGCTGAAATATTATTGTGTGTGTGTTATTGATAAACCTTCATACCTATAATATTGGTAAATTTCCGATATCGGGATGTTACTATTTTAAGATCGTGTTTGATTGGCTGAAAGGTAATTGTGGGCGTGTTATTAATTTTTTAGATACACAAAATCATTCAAAACGCTTAAAACATTCCACAAAATCATTCCAAATGCTCATTCCATTTGTCCATTCATTTGCTCATAAAACATTGCCATTCCACTCAGAATGTCAATTTCATGATGTTCTCAACTGTACCTGTGCATGCCACTTATATAAATTCAGATAACTCCACATGCATTCTTGAATTACCTGCCCTTGAATTGAAAAAAATGGCCAATTTTACTGTCAAGCCCGTCTTAGGCTTATATGTGCTGCTCCATGAAGCTCTTGTTTTTAAATGTCAGCACAATGGGCTAGAGACATTAATTTGGCTTTGAACCAACAGTATATAGGCTTGGGACCAACAATATCAACAAGAAATTCAATGTTTGCATTTTGATCTTGGGAAGTTTGTGTTGTCAAGAATTGTTATGACTCAACATTAGGTGACGTGACTGTGATAGTTAAATAGAAAATATATATTTCTTAACCTAAATGCTTCAGTGACACATAACTACATGGATGCACAACAACTGTATGGATAGAGTCATTTTTTTTTTTTTTCAATTTAACACATTTTAATGCAGCATAGGGCATCTTTTTATCATACAGTATGGGGCATCTGTGTATCATGTGCCAACATTTTATTTTAAGTTTCGTATGTATATATATATACACATCCTTCTTTAATTTCAGCTCACCAAGGCATTGCCTACATTTGTTCATTTATTTGCTCCACATCAGTCAACTCCTCTTACTCTGAAAATGATGGTTAATCTGCTACAACCAAAGTTCAGTGAAGAAGGATCCAACCGTAGAGTTCTAGAATCAGCTATGTACTCCAGATTTGTTAAATACATGCGGGAAGCAGCAAGTAAGTTCGGAAACAAACTTAGGTACAGTAATGGCACTGAATAAAACTGTATACCTATGTGTTATTTAGAGTGTGACTCAGAGTTTCAGAAAATCAATGTCTTTGTTAATACTTGCCCAACTTGAATTTGATTTGAAGCAGAGAACATGGAAAAATGTCAGTAATAAGCTGCATGTGCAGGATTTTTGAAAAATTAACTGATAGAAAAAGTGTAAATGATAATCAAGATTTTGGCTGATTAATAATATTATTTTTATCAGATGATTTTTCAAAAATACACCATGTCCATCTAATGGGTGACATTTGTCCAGCTTCTCTGCTTAAAACTGAATTCAAGTTGTTCCTGTATTAACATAATTATTGATGATTTTCAGAAATTATTATGTCACCAGGGGTCGACACTTACAGTGTCCCGGGATCCAGAGGACCCCAAAATTTAAGGAGGGACCCTTGAAAATCAGCATTTTATAGAGTGAAGTGTCCCTGATTTTGCCAAATTATGCATTCGGGACACTTAAAAAGTTAGTGTCTAACCCTGGACTCACATGATTATACATTGAGAAATAACCCCCAGTCTTCAAGCAAATTAGCATGTTTCTATGAAACACATTCTTGCTAGATTTATATACAGTACTAGTTATACCTATATTGTTAAATGTTATGCAATTAAGTAGATATTCAGTAATGACTAGCTCTCAATAAGTCATTACTTTTCATCTGTTAAAAATGACTTAGTTTGTATTAAAAAGTAAGTTAGAAGATCAAGTACTTGAAAAAACTTTGTTAAAATCTAGAGACCGCAAATTTGACCTGAATGAGTAGACACGCCCTCTTGAAAATGGATCTGGTCGAGTCAACTAAAACTACCATGTAATATGTACAAGCCAAGACCTTGAAATTGTCCCTTAATGACATTTTTATCAATTTTTAATTTTATGCAATTTAAAATTGTCTGAAAAAATATAGTTAAGAAACTGAAATAATTATAAAAAAAATATCAATTATTGTTGACACATGACATCTTTCATGACATATTTGACATCATTATATTCTTATTTATACTTGTTCTGTGTTTCTTTGAAGCAAGTGCGGGTCAAAGTCAGAAAAGATGTTGATGTCATGACGTTATGAAACCTTTTGCTTATGACCTTGTCAACATCATTAAGGGGGAATGCTCCAGTTTCCTTAATTTTTTCCCAATAATAGAATTCATTTATATTTTGTATGTTGAAATTACATGTTATTACCAATTGAAAAATAAAATAAAAATGGATGGTCAGCGATCTGTTTGAATTTTATAGGCATTCGTATCACATACCCCTACAGCGAAAAATTGCACAATTTCTCGCACCTTTCCAAGGTGACTAAAATGCTAATAAAATGCTGTATATTCATAGTTTAGTCCCGAAAACGGATTAAAAGTAACGTCTTGCATTTAATAATAACAGAAAATCCAAAATATGTGCTTTTATAAACACATAAATGTATAAAACAGCATACTCACGTGTTCGGTTAGATCAACGAAGCTTGAGTGTTTTGTGTAAAAATTTGCATATTTTCGGAAATATTTCAAGTTCTACATAATAGAATTTGATAAAACTCCCTCATTGTACTAAGCAACATGTCCTGGTAACAATTCAAAAAGAAAATGTATAGGTCAGCGCACTTATTAGTGATTTACAGCAATTTTTATCAGCTAGGCATAAATAAAATGACGCAAAACAGTGGTAACTACATACACACTTACGATTGTCTTGCTCTAAATAATCGATTTCCGTCTTGAGGAAATCAGTTTACACTTTTACCGTCGAAAACGGTAAATTGTAATGGTGTGTTATATTATTAAAAATATGGTAGCGAAACATATTGGTACGAA
The DNA here is from genome assembly GCA_963680895.1 of Fragum sueziense. Classification (NCBI taxonomy): domain Eukaryota; kingdom Metazoa; phylum Mollusca; class Bivalvia; order Cardiida; family Cardiidae; genus Fragum; species Fragum sueziense. The sequence goes on from CAVMGG010000151.1 coordinate 21,861, forward strand.
ACATATAATTTACTACAGTAATGACTGAGTGTTCCGAAAAACTGGAGCATTCCCCCTTAAGATACATATCATTAAGGACCTTTTTCTAGATCTCGGCTCATACAGATTACAGTGTTGTACATGTTGCCATCATGTCAAAACACTGAAAGTAGTTCCGTGTTACATAGATCATCTAAATAGATATATAGAACAGAACTTTTATCCAATTACATTTAAAAATTTGTTCAAGCCCAGTTGTCATTGGCTGAATAACTTGGTCCATGTGCACAGTACCTGTGGACCTGTCAAGAATACTGGTGTATATCTGGTGAGTAATATATCTTTGTCTTCTTGTTTTATTACAGGTGGTCGACGAGGGACAGTTACTCTGGCAAGTATTCTGAAATTTGTGACAGGAGCCGAAGAAGAGCCAGCTTTGGGATTTTCTTTAAAGCCTACTGTCATCTTCACAAATAGCCTGTCGTATTTGCCTCTTGCAAATACATGCATCAGTCGCCTGACATTGATAATTCCGGAACAAATGGACGACATTCCAGCTGATGAAGTGTTGTTTTCACTGTTTGATTATGCTTTTTCAAACACCTACTTTGGGTTACATTAAATCTGTGAAAGCTTGTCACTATCTTCTGAAATAAAATAGGTAGATGGTGCATAACTCCTTTTCATGGATTATCTTATAGTTGTGTTACCAAATTTAGAAGAGTCGGAACTGATTAGAAGGTACATAAACATTAAGAAGACTGATATAGAACCATGTATCTACCACTACCATACTTATTGACTGGTGTCCTTTCTAGCTCAACTGGCACAAAGTGCCAGGGTTAGCTTTTTTGAAAGGGGTTGAGTTTGCTGCCTCATCTTGTGTTGTCAACATTTGCAATGATTTGTCAGATGTTACTATCACTCCATGAATCATAATGTTTCATGACCAAGATGAACAAAGTTTGTACAGTTTTGTTTTCATTGTTAAAAGTTTGCTGTTCTTTCCCTTAAAGTGACATTTCACAATTATTTTTACATAAATTTTACTTTTATTCTATGTGAAAGAGCAGCTTTTCTCATGGAAATTATGAAAATTTCCAGTCAAAATATTGAGCCGTTTACGAGAAATATATATATTTGTGATAAAATTAGACAAATTGTTGTGGACAACAGTTCAGATTTATATAGAATTTGTCATTTCTGTCCCAACTTCAAAGGCTCATTTTTTGCTTATGATTAACAACTTCAAAAAAAAAAACTGATAGCATTTCTACGCATTAGAATAAACAATCTTTGCATCAAGACATACTTCTAAAAAATGAAATAAATGTGAAATGTCACTTTAAAGTGACATTTCACGATTATTTTACATAAATTTTACTTTTATTCTATCTGAAAGAGCATCTTTTTTTATGAAAATTCTGAAAATTTCAAGTCAAAATATTGAACCGTTTATGAGAAATATATATTTTTCAGCTTAAAGGCACATTTCATTCCAATTTCAATTTTTATGCCCCCGATAGGGAGGCATCATAAATTTGACTTGTCCGTCCGTCTGTCTGTCCGTCCGTCTGTCTGTCCGTCCGTCATTCCGTCCAAAAACTTTAACATTGGCCATAACTTCCTTATTACTTAACATATTCGCTTCATACTTTACCACAACATTCCTTGGTACATTACCTTTCTGTAGGCACATACTTTGGTGACCTTGACCCCTGGATGACCTTGACCTTGAACATAGATTGGCCATAATTTAAAATCAAAGCGGTGTCGGGGGCATTGTCATCTTACAGTGACAGCTCTTGTTTGAAATATGTCTTGATGCCAAGATTTGTTATTCTAATGAGTATAAATACTATTAGTTTTTTGAAGTTGTTGCCAATAAGCGAGAAACATGCATTTAAAGTTGAGACATAATCGATAAATTGCATATAAATCCGAACTGTTGTCCACAACAATTTGTTCAATTTTAACACAAAAATATAAATTTGTCGTAAACGGTGCAATATTTTGGCTTGAAATTTTCAGAATTTTCATAAGGAAATATTCTCTTTCAGATAAAAATAAAAGTAAAATTTATGACAAAAAATTCTGAAATGTCACTTTAAATTAAACAAATTGATGTGGACAACAGTTCAGATTTATATAGAATTTGTCATTTTTGTCTCAACTTTAAAGGCCTATTTTTCGCATATACATAACAACTTCAAAATACTGATAGCATTTCCATGCATTAGAATAAATAATCTTTGCATGAAGACATAATTCTTAAAAATGAAATAAATATTAAATGTCAATTAAACTGTTAATGATTTCAATAATGACAGCGTTATTAAAGCTGCATAATTATATCACCTATTCTCACATTAGGGATGACTTTCCAAATTTTGGGTGTCGTCGTACTCCCAGTTTAGCACATTGCAAATGCCCTTTCTTAGAATATTATAGGGTCACCTGCTACAAGCAGATCAACTCATAGGGATAATATTTTTGTTTGTTTACTCGTCCATCTGTCTGTTTTCTGTCTGTCACACTTTCCTTTTTTGAGATGTAAACTTTGAACTGCACAAGGAACTTGTTACCCATAACTTTGAGACATACACTTTTTGGGTGGTGACATGAAAATGTCAAGGTCAGTCTTCAAGGTCAAAATTCAAATTTATATATGTTAAGTTCACCAGAATTTCCTCTGGTTATAACTTTTGATCTAGTTAAGTTGGACACTTAAAGTTAATGATAGGAATACATGTGTCTTAAAGGGTCGTGCAATGTCAATGTCTTTCTAAATGTCAAAGGTCAAATATAGGTTCAATCTAACATTTGGCAAGAACTTAAACTTGAACGGCTAGAGACTTCAAACATGGTACACATATGTAACTTTCAGAGAAAAACAATTTGGGTGGTGACATGTCAAGGTCAGCCTTCAAGGTCAAATGTAAAAGTCAAATATCAATTTTAAATTTTAAATCATCAAATATTACATTATGACATTAATTATGACTTTAATCAAACAGATTGTGCATGATGTTTGATATCAAGGTCAATGTCATGTTTCAAGGTCAAATATGGGGTTCAATTTAACATTTGGTTAGAACTTTTGAACTATGTATATAAGCAGTAGAGTCTTCAAAGTTAGTACACTTGTGTACCTCACAGAGACATAATTTGGATGGTGACATAGCAAGGTCAAGGTCAGACTTCAAGGTCAAAGTGTCTCTACCAACTTTTATCATAGGTGGGATGGGGTCAAAAAGTAGGTCACCAGGTCAAATTTTGATTAAACTTTGTTACCACCGTAGAGGCCATAACTTTGACCCAATATTCATGAAACTCGATCAAAATGTTTGTCTTCAAAATTTCAATCAAGGTTATTCATGAATGGGATGGGGTCAATAAGTTGGTCAAGCTCGATCATGGGTGGGGTGGGGATGATAAGGAGTTTAGTAGCATGAGTAGGTCAAATTTAAATCAAACCTTGTTACCACTTTAAAGGCAACAATTGTGATTCAATTTTCATTAAACTTTCCCAGAATGTTTGTCTTGATAGTATCACAAATACCATGTGACATGACCTTTGATATAAATAATTTTAATTCAAATTTGACCCATATGATCTTGACCGTATAAACTTTGTTTAATTGTCAAAATTTGAAAATCTTAAGACAAGGAGGGGCAGGGTATATTCTGTTTTTGTGACATAAACGTGCCTCTAGATCATTTTGCTACTGTTATTGTTTGTGATTTTTGTATTTGATGTATTTGAATTACTTGTTTTATAGAGAATCTCGGGGAGGATCAGTCTTTGATTAAGTGGGTTGCACTTACAATGGGGCTATTCTTGACCACAAAATATACTAATGATCTCATAAGATAGTGCCTCTCAAGTGTTCTCTAGTCTGATCTTATGTGTTAATTGTTAGTGACCTTCACATATGGCGATCATACAACTCAAGTCAATTATGTGTATTAACGATCTTACATGACATGTTTTCTCTATTGAGTGGTGTGAGATTAACCCTTTCCAAGACAGGGACTGGTTTTGACGTCCCTATTGGAAAAGGCTTGGGAGAGTGTTGGGACTGAGAAAGAAACTGCTTACAATCAGCATTTTCTAATTTTGTCTCAATATCATCCATGTGATAACACACACATTGACTACATTTTGATATCGGCTGTAGTGCAATCTGAAGTAGCTTTAGAATTGGACACTTGAAATTGAATGTGTTTTGTTTGGGTGACAGTTAACATATATCTATAATAGTTATTGCCTAGTTATTGCCTAATATGTAACCCTAGTCAGTGGCATGACGTTGGTGACACTCATCATTGATATTTGCAATGATATAATATTAATGATCTCATAAGATAGTGTCTTTAGTGTTACTCTAGTCAATGTTGTGATATTAGTGACATTCATCATTAAAACCGTGTAATATTAATGACCTCATAAGACAGTGCCTGACTACTGAGAGATTTAATATTAAATCTTTAATAGAAGACTTCTTATCAATATTGTGCTATTAGTGACCATGTTTAAAACAGCACTACCAAAACTATAAATTTGACACTAGTGATATCTTGACCTCCGAAACTAGACAGATAAGGTAGTGGTTAGTGGTTGATCGGTTATTTGATTGTGTCACTGATTGTCACGCCTGATATTGTTTTAGTTACTGAATTGATTATCCTCATTTAAAGTTTACAGGCAAACAAGCTATTATCATTTACAAGCTTGACCATTACACGGGTGGTAAATGGAGAAACCAGCTCCAAAAAGCGTCAACAGTATTTTGTTGCCTCATGACATCCGGCTTCTTCCGAGGTAGTTGCATAGAGCGAAAATCTGTAAACAAAGATAGGTCTCGAATAAAGGATGGGTTGCAACAAGGGTTCAAAAAATATATTTTCTCTAATTTCTGTGAATTGATAGGGTTATAATAATATCTTTAATTTGTATGTGTAAAAAATCTGATGAGGGCTTATTTTTGGAGATAATGGCTAACAAAGTGGGTAGGGTAATTTGACATGAGAAGCAATTTTTTACTTTGAAGTTAAATAACTTTTTCTATATGGATCAGATCAAAATGAAATTTTGCATATATTTTCAATGTACTAGGGACAGAAGACTTTTTGGAATCGGAAATCATGTATATTGGTTTGTTAATTTTCTGTATTCATCCTTCTTTCAATCTCAGATTTTGCTTATTTTTGATGTACTAACTTCATGAAACTATCTCTACAGTTTTTACTTATGTTTGAATTGACATAATATTTTGTGAGCATGATACTATATGATGTAACTAAATAATAGTAAACTTTGAGTCAATTTCAGTGCATAGAATTAAAGTTATTTGACCTTGACCTTCAAAGGTCATTCTAAAAAGTAACTGTTTAGCTCGACTTTTCGAAGAAAATGAGAGCTTATACTGTCACCCGGGCGTCGGCGTCGGCGTTGGCGTTGCAACCAAGGTTAAAGTTTTTTCAAACATCAATAACTTCCATACTATCAAAGGGAGTCAACCCAAACTTGGAATACTTATTCACCATCACACCCTTTACCTTACTATCAGGGCCCATGACCCTGGGGCCACTCTATTTGGAGTTATGCCCCCTTTATACTAAGCAACTTAGAAAGTCGAGCGCGCTGTCTTCGGACAGCTCTTGTTATAATTTTCAGCTACAGCTTGATATAAAAATGAACTTATAAAGTAAATTGCAATAAATAAAGTTACAGGTATAATATTCTTGCTGTTCTAAGTTTGTTCAATGCCAATTTCAAAGTTGACATTGACCTTGACATACAGAATAATAATGACTATTCAAAAGGAAATTGTCCACTTGCCCCTTTAAAAATCCTTGCTATAATGTGCGCAAAAGTCAGTATCAATCGTGAATTTTCCACTGAACTAAGTATTTTCAAATAAGATATTATGAAAGTAACTTTATTTGTTTAAAATTCACTTCATATACCAATTTTCATGCAAAATTTTAGCTCAAAATCTTAAAATTTATTATTTTTGAATAACTTTTGAAGGTCAAGGTCAAATAACTTTGGTTCCACCTAATAGATTTGACTCAAAGTTTACTATTATTTAGCTATATCATAAAGAATCATGTTCACTAAATATCATATCAATCCGTTTAAAAATAAAGGTTGTAGAGATAGTTTTGTAAAGTTAGTACATCAAAAATAAGCAAAATCTGAGATTGACAGAAGGACGAATACAGAAAATCGACAAACTGATATACATGATTAATGATTCCATAAATCTTCTGTCATTCGCACATTGAAAGTACCTGCAAAATTTCAATTCGATCGGATCTAAATAGAAAAAGTTATTTAACTTCAAAGTGAAAATTTGCTTCTCATGTCAATTTACCCCACCCTTTATGTTAGCCATTATCTCCAAAAATAAGCCCTCATCAGATATTTTACACATAGAAATTAAAGATATTATGTAACCCTATCAATTCATTGAATTTAAAGAAAATCTATTTTTTGAACCCTTGTTGCAACCCATCCTTTTTTGAAATGATTTCTTTTACGAGTTATTGAAAAAACCCGACGATGCTATATGAAGAAATGGTCAAAGGTTGTTGTGCACGAGCATGTACAGTGTTAGTAAGTAGGATTTTGATACAATCATAGACAAACATTTCAAAATCAAAAGTAAAAACTGCTTTTGCCAGAATTTTGCAATATTTCTATTTTTACGAACAACAAACATACCACTTCTGTAGTATTTCATTTTACTTTTTGCTTGCAAGTTATGTACAAGTCGTATCGATAAATTATAGGGCTATATTTACGGGAGAATGTTGGGTAAACCCCTGTGTTTTTACTTTCAATTTTGAAATGTTTTTCAATGATTGTATTAAAACCTTGCTACTAACACAGTATATTCTCGTGCACAACAAACTTGGAAAATTTCTTCATATCACTTCATCACCGGGTTTCTCAAAAACTTGCTTTAAAAGAAATAATTTCAGAAAAATGTGAAGGTGACCTACCTTTGTTTACAGATTTTCGCTCTATGCAACTACATCGGAAGAAGCCGGATGTCATGAGGCAACAAAATACCATTGACTCTTTTTGGAGCTTGTTTCTCCGTTTGCCGCGTGTGCATTAATATACATGTATAATGCTTTTGTAATTAATATTTGATTGATTGATTAAGCCTTTTTTAACCCTTTTCCAAGTGGCAAAATTTTTATGGGGATCAAATTTGAAAGCTGCTACAGACTACTTTACATACTGCTAATTTGCTATTTGGGAATGGGTGAAGAAAAATGCTAAATCAGATGTAACTTTCCTCAGTTATGTATTTCTGTTATAACTACGAGGGACGTTCAATTAATTTTGGAACTGGGTTTCTATAAGCCATAGTTATGTCGCAATTCAATTTTAAGTTTCTTCAATCCTTCGAAGTAATCCTCTTTGACACCCACACACTTCTAAAGTTTTGAGATCCATTACTTATATGCCAATAAATGGGCCTCTTTTGGAACACCCCGCAGACACTGGAAAATTGCACTTCATATAGAACATGAAGGCCTATACCGACGACCAGAGGATTTTTTCGTCATCATGGGAACACAAAAAAGCCACACGGGCTAAAGCCCGGCTATAAGGGTGGATGAAGACGCTGTGTAACATGTGTCTCTTTCAGGCAGTCTTGGACAAGAGGACACTTGTGGACAGCTCCGTTATCATGGATTTGGCAAATGCCTCTTTAGCCGGTCCTAGACCTGCTCTTTTCGTGATATTTCTTTACTTTCGCCGACATACATTTCCTGTATGAATGACCGCCAAAAGTTGTACTAATTATCCCCCGCCGAAAAAATTTTTCGGGGGGGATATTGTTTTTGCCATGTCCTTCCGTCCGTCCTTCCGTCCGTCCGTCCGTCCGACATTCGTTTCCGCGCTATTTCTTGGAAACTATAGACCGGATTTCGATGAAACTTGGCACACAGCTTCACTACAAAGAGGACATGCGCATATCGTCGCGGTTACCCGGTTCGACCATTGAATTCAGAGTTACTGCCCCTGACTGTTTAAGCCATATACATACAGAGTGATATTCGTTTCCGCGCTATTTCTTGAAAACTGTAGACCGGATTTCGATGAAACTTGGCACACAGCTTCACTACAAAGTGGACATGTGCATATCGTCGGGGTTACTCGGTTCGACCGCCGAATTTAGAGTTACTGCCCCTGACTGTTTTAGCCATATACATACAGAGTGATATTCGTTTCCGCGCTATTTCTTGGAAACTATTGACCGGATTTCGATGAAACTTGTCACACAGCTTTACTACAATGAGGACATGCGCATATCGTCGGGGTTACCCGGTTCGACCGTCGAATTCAGAGTTACTGCCCCTGACTGTTTAAGCCATATACATACAGAGTGATATTCGTTTCCGCGCTATTTCTTGAAAACTGTAGACTGGATTTCGATGAAATTTGGCACACAGCTTCACTACAAAGTGGACATGCGCATAATGTCGGGGTTACCTGGTTCCACCGCTGAATTTAGAGTTACTGCCCCTGACTGTTTTAGCCATATACATACAGAGTGATATTCGTTTCCGCGCTATTTCTTGAAAACTATAAACCGGATTTCGATGAAACTTGGCACACAGCTTTACTACAATGAGGACATGTGCATATCGTCGGGGTTACCCTGTTCGACCGCCGAATTTAGAGTTACTGCCCCTGACTGTTTAAGCCATATACATACAGAGTGATATTCGTTTCCGCGCTATTTCTTGAAAACTGTAGACCGGATTTCGATGAAACTTGGCCCACAGCTTCACTACAAAGTGGACATGCGTATATCGTCGGGGTTATCCGGTTCGACCGCCGAATTTAGAGTTACTGCCCCTGACTGTTTAAGCCATATACATACAGAGTGATATTCGTTTCCGCGCTATTTCTTGAAAACTGTAGACCGGATTTCGATGAAACTTGGCACACAGCTTCACTACAAAGTGGACATGCGCATATCGTCGGGGTTACCTGGTTCCACCGCCGAATTTAGAGTTACTGCCCCTGACTGTTTTAGCCATATACATACAGAGTGATATTCGTTTCCACGCTATTTCTTGAAAACTATAAACCGGATTTCAATGAAACTTGGCACACAGCTTTACTACAACAAGGACATGCGCATATCGTCGGGGTTACCCGGTTCGACCGTCGAATTCAGAGTTACTGCCCCTGACTGTTTAAGCCATATACATACAGAGTGATATTCGTTTCCGCGCTATTTCTTGAAAACTGTAGACCGGATTTCGATGAAACTTGGCACACAGCTTCACTACAAAGTGGACATGCGAATATCGTCGGGGTTACCCGGTTCGACCGCTGAATTTAGAGTTACTGCCCCTGACTGTTTTAGCCATATACATACAGAGTGATATTCGTTTCCGCGCTATTTCTTGAAAACTATAGATCGGATTTCAATGAAACTTGGCTCACAGCTTCACTACAAAGTGGACATGCGCATATCGTCGGGGTTACCCGGTTCGACCGTCAAATTTAGAGTTACTGCCCCTGACTGTTTTAGCCATACAAATACAGAGTGATATTCGTTCTGTTGAAGCCATATACATACAGAGTGATATTCGTTCTGTTGAAGCCATATACATACAGAGTTATATTCGTTTCCGCGCTACTTTATTGACAATGAAAATATATTCGGCGGGGGATATCAATTCAACGAATTTGCTTGTTGAAACAGTAATTTGAACAATACACCCGTTATATTTGAAAATTACCGCGCACAAAACTTTTGCCGCGCTTTTAATTTTTTGGTTAATACGGACCTTGTCCAATCTTTTCGCAACCATTGCCTGCTAATGATACGCCATTGGTGCTCATAATAGTAGATTATTATTCAATCATATGCATAAAGCTCAGAAAGCCCACATTTGTTGCATTTATTGCATCATTTCAAAGCATATTTTGCACGGGTGGCTCTCTGTCCTTAAGGCAGCAGGTGGGGGACCCAATGGGCATGAACCTTTCTTTGTTTCAACCCTTTCGTCAAAATTGTATAACATGGCCCCGATTAAAAACCAACTTTATCTGCTATTTCTTGCATATTGAACCATGCGTCTTGTTCGGTCATGTCGGAATCTACAGCAACATCTGCATTAGTACTAGCTCTACCCGGGTTGCCTGAGAGGGGGGTATCATTCAGGCCAATTTTACCAATTTTAATTTTTATCATCTTCCTAAAAACTGACGTATATTCAACGTTCGAATGTCCAAGAATCTGATATAGTTCATTATATACACGTGATGCAGATATTTCAAAGCTTATGCGACCTTTAATGTAGACCCGTACATCCTATTTCAGTTCGTTTTCCATTTTGCGCACAGCGAAATAGCTAGTGTATATGACTGAACCAACTTAAAAGTTCTATAACTTTTGAAAGAGTCGACGAATTTGTCTCAAATTTCGACCAAGTATAGACAGTAATTTTCCCGTCAGATAGCCGCAAGCACAACTAGTTCTATAGAACCGTGAGGTATGGTGGACCATTAGTACCACTTATAATTGAACGCCCCTCGTATATATTTGACTTATGCTCCAGTTAGGGCTGAGAGTTGACATTAAAAACTTCTTTGAATCTTCAGAATAAAGTTGTTCATTATGTCCCCCTTCTGAAAGAAATAGGGGTATATTGCTTTGCACCTGTCGGTCGGTTATAACGTGCTTTCCTCGCCCAGACTCAACATATCTTCATCGAATGAAATGAAACTTTTTGGAAATGTCTGTCTGTATAAAATGAAGACTAAGTTCGATAATCATTTAAATTGCATCAGACATGTCAGAGTTATGGCCCTTGACTTAGTCAATAGCTAATTTTGGCATTTCCGCTCTGTAACCCTAATAGTTTTCATCGAATCTTAATCAGGGTTGCCACGCATCAGGGAAAAGTCAGGGAAATTTAATATTTTCAAGGTCAGGGAAGTTAATGATTTGTCAGGGAAACTTGGAAAAAGAAGCGCAGGGCCTATGTCAGGGAATTGTCAGGGAGTTTTGAAAAAATAAAATGTTGTGTTGTATGATTATTGATTTCAATATCACCTTTTAAAATTGTCTCAAAATATTGCAAGTTACCGCGAAAATACCGAGACAAAACATGTCAGAGAATTTTCCAATTTTGTCAGCGAATTGTCAGGGAATTTTATTTTCATTGACTAGTAGCAACCCTGTTTATGACACTTTCTGAAAATGTTTGTTTGCATTAAATGAAGGCCAACTTCATCAATCAGCCAAAATGCATAAGGCATGTCAGAGTTATGACCCCATTAGCTAGTTTAACGATTTCCGTCCTCTTTTAACTCAGAAACTTTCTGAAAATATTTGTTGACATGAAACGAAGGACCGAATTCAATAACTAGCCAAATCGTATCACGCATTTCAGAGTTATGCCTCTTAACTTTGTCAAAATTATCTATTATATTGGTTTCTGCTCCCTACCTCTGTTTTAATCTACACCTCACGATAAATAACCTGGCAGAGCAGCCCATGCTAATCGAATGGAATACTCTGCCAGGTCAACTCTCGTCCGCCATAATTATCATGGAAATTTTTGAAATGTTTGTTGGCATAAAATGAAGGCCAAGTTCGATTACCTACAAAATCACATTTCAAAGGTAGGGCCATGGTAGCTAAAATAGCTATTATGGAGACACTCCACAACGGGAAATGCTTCCGGGTCGTAGTATACAAACATAGTTCCGTCAAAAATGGATTGGCTCCTTTTGTTGCATTGATTCTGTGTCTATAGAATAGGCAGATGCATGAAATGTGGTTCTGTACACTGGCAGACCATCAGTGTACCGCTAGGATGTGTTTTAATGAATTTGTTGGGAACTAGTTTCTTGCGCGGTCGTGACCTTTCATGGGGGTGTGTCACATGCAGATCCCGAAATAGATGGCAAATTTCAAGGGTGGTTGTGTTCACGTGTGCGTGATTTTAGCTGATGGTGCTATTGATACCACTTTCTTGGTAGTAAATTAAAGGCAAAGAAATGGTCTGTCAGACAGACTAAGTAAAAGGTGCCACAAAGACTTCTGAGAGGAGCTAGAAGCTGCCAAATTGACCCATTTTACTATATATTTAATAGGCCCGTTTCGTTGAGGAGTGACACCTTATAGTGTTTTACACCCTCTACCTGAAACTGATTTCTTTGAATCTTCATGTTTATGATTTGATATTTTAGGGGATTCGATCAGAAGCTGTCAGCAGTATCACTGTAACAATACTTGCTGTATGAGGTTAAAACATACGACTCAAAAAGACGCACGACGGGTTGTAAGAGAGGCTTAAGCAGAATAGATTGGTATTTATCTGTATTCGACCACACGCTGATCTCGGGCGGACAATCGCATGACGCAACAAAATGATTACAGAAAATCTTTTCATCAGGTGCTGTTTGAAAGATAAAAAATAAAAAGAGAAAAAAATCCCTGACATTTTACACCTTCTGTGCACCGAACCGGTCATGTATTGAAATAGGTGACAAGTATATTAACAGATTAACAGTATATTTTCTGTAATTATTGGTGATTCATGTGATTCCCCTCCGTGGAACTAAAAACGATTTTTCGAAAATGCTTATGGCTCCTTCCCGATGTTCGCTAATTTAAATTTCATTTGCAAATTTATTCATACGTGCTTTATATGATACAAGAAAATAGCTTTATCGTGACAAACGAAGAAATTGTTTGTCATTTCCCACAATATTTTCTACCCTAAAACACAAAGTTTGTTTAAATTTCATTCCATTGAGATTGTAGTCAGCATCATTTTAAAATGGACCAGTCTAAAACTTTGCCGCTTCAACAACAACTCACAAATTCTGTCCTATAGTTTTCGTATCTTTATACTTTCCCAAACAGTCAGAAGTAAAACCGTTCCCACTCGCCACAGAACAACGTTATTGGTGTATAGAAAAGGAAAATGTGTGACATTTCACAGAATGATATTTTTTCGTAAAATAACTTTATTTTTATCTAAAAGGGTATATTTTCTTACGCAAATTCTGAAAAATTCAAGCCAAAGTATTGCGCCTTTTACGAAAAGTACAGTTGTCCCAGGCTAATCTGATGTTTATAAACAAAACTTAAACCTATAATCAAAGTACTGAAAGTACTGTTAGAGAGCGTATCTTCATGCAAAGCAAAGCCATCCGCGAATGTAGGGGAAGTTCAATGAGGCCCGTAGTAAGCAATTTCAAATTGGGGTGGCTTAAGACCATGTGTCTGATTATACGGGAAAATTCGACACTTTTGGTCATTTTTTTTTTTGGGGGGGGGGGGGGCTAGCCCTTCCCTAGCCCCCTGTTCCTATGGGTCTGTGAATTGACATTTTAATCTAATAGCAAAACTTTAGACTGGTCCAAATTCGAAGATGTAGAAGACAATTTTAAATGAATGAAATTTTACATGTCTCTGTCTTTTTCTATACATAACATTTTGGGAAATAAAGAAACTGCTTGTCACAAGCAATTTCTTCATTTTCCACATTGTTATTTGAAGCCATTTTCCTGTGGAAGTCAAAAGAGTCACTGTGTGGTAACGGGTTAAATGAAAGCGCACCAAAACTACACAAAAACATGACTTCATAAAAAAAATCTGCATAATGAGGAACTCTCCGTCAAAGTTTCATGCAAAAGTCAACCATAAATGGAGAAATGTGTCAACTATCGAAAATAAATTGAAGCCCTTCTTTTCTGTGATGCAGCATAGTACCACCAAACCACAAAAATGTTCGCATGGTCATTTAAGAAACTGTTGAACCATTTTCCAAACGACATTTTTTATAGTGGTCTACATCAAAAGCTGATGAAAATGACATCATGTTATCAAAGTTTAGAATTGTGCACGATTTAGTTCAGAAAATATCCTTACTCACATTTCCAACGCAAAACTATGGTTGATTTTTTTTATATTTCTGTTCTCATTTTATCAAAATCAACGAAATTTGAAAAGGATAAAGCTGAACCATACTCCAAACCAGCATATATTAAGCAAAAAAATCTCATTCTCAGAAGAAGGTATTGCCTTCACTCGACGGAGGGGTGTCCTAAAAAAACAATTAACAAAACAGCGGGATGACCACCTCTTATGTAAATTAAAAAAACTCGACTAGTTCTGTCTTCGATAATTGTTAAATCCTATTCCAAACCACGGTAGACCCCCGTCAGAAATGGTCAATTTTAATAACGCATAAGTAGCGCCCTCTTACACGTCGACAGACCTGTTTACGTCATTTCGATTTTTATCGCAGATAAAAGGTGGAACAAAAGGAGATGTGCTGTTTATAAGCATTGAATTCTTTTAAATCAGTGTTTTCCAAAGCCGCAAAATCTAGGCCTTGTAACTGCATCTACACTTACTTCTACGTTTTTCGTTGCAAAACGATTTCAAGTGGGAAGCGTTCACGTGCACCGAAAAAACAACTACTTTCGCTTGAATGTTTGAAGAAACCATTGGATTCAGAGCATAGTGATAACCAATCGGCAATGGCCCTCTCAAGTGGTGCACTTTATCTCGTCAAAATCAATATATTATAAGCGGAGAAATTAATCATACCATACCTTGATGCGGAACAAAAGTCACGTGGGATACCCACCGTGATTATAGATAATAGGCCTACTCTTATACACGATGGATAACCTAAGTGACTTGGGAAACGTTTACACTGAAAAATCCTTCGCGTCAAATATGTTTTGTTTAATTTCTCAGGCAATACGTCTTGGGTTGGAAGCATTCCGGATTCTAATTCACTCTGCATCCTATCCAATTGGTGTTTAGCTCCACTGGCCGACAGGCCAGCGGGCTATTGTCATGGCGCTGTGTCCGTCGTGCGTGCGTCCGTCCGTCCGTCCGTGCGTCCGTCCGTCCGTAAACTTTTCCTTTAAAAATCTTCTTCTGAAAAACTACCAGATGGATTCCAACCAAACTTCACAGGAACGATCCTTGGGTAACCCTCTCTCAGATTCCTTCAAAGAATTCTGATTGAAGTAGAAAGTCTTGAGTTATCTGCCCTTGAATGTCAAAAATGGCCATTTTGACTCTATTTTCACTCTAGCAACTACAAATATTGACCAATCAAGACAAAACTTAAACAGAATGATGGTGACTATAAGATCTTGCCTGCGTATAATTTTCAGCCTGATCTGAATTTTACATAATGAGTTATGTGCCCTTGAAATTGACAAAATTGCCATTTTTGGCTTTATTTTGACTTTGTTTTCACTTCAGCAACTACAAATATTAACCAATCAACACAAAACTTTGACAGAATGGTAGTGACTATAAAATCTTGCTTTGGTGTAATTTTCAGCTAGATCTGAATCTTACATCATGAGTTATGTGCCCTTGAAATTGACAAAGTTGCCATTTTCAGCTTATTTTGACTTTGTTTTCGCTCTAGCAACTACAAATATTGACCAATCAAGACAAAACTTGTACAGAAAGTTGGTGACTATAAGATTGTACTTTGGTTAATTTTTCTGCTTGATCTTAATTTTACATCATGAGTTATGTGCCCTTGAAATTGACAAAATTGCCATTTTCTGCTTTATTTTGACTTTGTTTTCGCCCTAGCAACTTCAAATATTGACCAATCGAGACAAAACTTGTACAGAATGTTGGTGACCATAAAATTGTACTTTGGTTAATTTTTTTGCTTGGTCTGAATTTTATGTCATGAGTTATGTGCCCTTGAAATTGACAAAATTGCCATTTTCGGCTCTATTTTGACTTTGTTTTCACTCTTGAAACTACAAATATTGACTTATCAAGACAAAAATTGTACAGAATGTTGGTGACTATAAGATCTTGCCTTGATAAAATTTTCAGCTTGATCTGAACTTTACGTCATGAGTTACGTGCCCTTGAAATTGACAAAATTGCCATTTTCGGCTTTATTTTCACTTTTACAACCATTGGTATTAATTAATCAATACAATAACTTTCACAGAGTTTAACTGCCCATAAGATCTTACTTGTTTGAAATTTTCAGCTTGCTTGTTTGTGCAGCCTGAACCTTTGAAATTGCATTCAACAAGACAAACAATCAGGCCTGTGGAGCGCTTCCAGACCGCCAGGGCTGTCTAGTTTTATAAACAACCAGAGGTGGTCGTATATTGGCTTTATCTTCTACGTCTGTCCATTGGTACGTCCGTGAACACCTTTTAAGGTTCTGGAACATGGTCAGTGTTGTCACCTCAATTGAATTGGTAGATGTGCATGAAGGAAGGATTTTATGGTTCATTGATTTTTGCCCGAGGTATGCTCCCTTAAAACTTAGTCTCTGGGGCGACCTATACTGTGACCATGGCACTCTTGTTAAAAGAAACAATGTGATTCGGTGCGTATCGTCACTTTACGTCAAATCCGTAGAGTATTAGCTGAGAAATTAAAAAAAAAATACATGTACTCGAAAAGGTTTATTTTGCGATATGAATGTTTCCCAAAAGTCACATGGGTTATCCATCGTGTAGAAGGCCGCGTGTGATGTCCAAGGGCGTATCTAGGGGTGGGGTCAGGGGGTCATGACCCTCCCCCCTGGAATTGTTTGAAAAATTGAATTTTTACTATATAAATTCTTATCAAAAGCCATTACTTGGGCTTTGACCCCCCCTGGAAAAAATCATGGATCCGCCCTTGGATGTCGGCCAGAAGTTGTCTTCCGGAAGATGTAGACCTTAAATTCTGTTTTTTTTACCTCTTCCGGAACCAGAAGAGTCAAGTGACAAGCACATCAGACTAAATCGAAGGGACCTCTTCTATTTCTGGACTTTCTTCTGCCTCCTCCAATTTTGAGCGGAAGACGGATGAGGTCACGTAATCGGCAACATCAGAGCGTCTTTAGTAACAAAGTGCAGATTTTCTCAATTACTGTAAATCGCTTGTTTACAGCTTGTTAATATTAACTTTGGGCTCAAAACGAGAACGAAAATTGTGCTTTTGAAAAAGAAGTACCTTTGTGAGTACAACGTAGTAGTAACAGGAACGGTACCCACTCTACCGAATTGGAGCTGGCCATTCTAATTTCCTCCTGTTTGGAGAGCTTTTTTCCGTTTTCAAGACATGTTCGATTTGTTTTTGGTCTTCAGACTTTTACGCTTCTTCTATCACGTGACCTAACCTATTCTATCATGTGTTCTTCTGGAAGAGGAAGAGCGTATATCGCACAGGCCTATAGTCGGAAACAGCGAAACATGTTTTTGGAAGCAAATTTTCCAAATTTGCTTCTCTTAGCAGCCATGTGTCTCTGCACTTTACCATTCTCTGCATACCACACAACATCTTCCGGTCTTCCTCACTATAAATAGTTCTATCAAAAGCAAAGATTAATGAGGTAACAGTCATTCGAATATTCAATTTATGTAAGTCTGAAGTTATGTGTAGATATTGAATTGTGTGACTGAAAATGAAACATTCAATTAATCATGTCTCTGAGAGATGAAAAGATCCACGTAGTAATTTGCTTTATTATGGTTCAAAGAATTAGTCCAATGGCCTTCCTTGTAAATGGGTCAGTCGAGTTTACTGAACTATGAAATATATTCAGCTTACACAAACGATTAATATGCATGAAGTTGTGCTAAAAATAAATACAACTCCATCATGAAATCAAATTATGCAAGGTATTCTGGATAATCAAAGTACTTAATCAAAATACTCTACGAATCAAAGTATTCAAGGTATTCAAATGGATAATCAAAGTACCTAATCAAACTACTCTATTTCTGGCCCCGGTTTCTCGAAAAAACTTAAGTACGTTCTCATGCTCAAATCTGAGCACAGTGCTCAAATCGTATGAAATCCACGTGAACTTCAATGGAATACCCTTCAACGTTGGAGAGTATCCCTTTGATGTTGAGCATGTTCTCATGAGAATATACATAAGTTTTTTTTCGAGAAACTGGGGCCTGGACAGGCCTACATTTTTGAAAAATTTGCTTCCAAACAGTACTGTCAGTACTTTGATTTAAATAGTATAGATATACAACTCCCATATACTGTCGAAAATAAACCTAGGACAATTTTGTTTCGTCGACACAGTTTGTTAGACGAGCCTAAACAACTGCCTACGTGAGGTCAGTAAATCATGCAGATGACCAGGGTCAATTTTAGACACTTTCTAAGCAGATTCGCCTAGTCCAGTTAAGAATTCCAATTTAGACTATGCCAAATTAGAATTCTAAAATGAACATGCAGTAGCTATATAGCCACAGAGCTGTTCTGTTTTTTCCTCTATATTAATGCATCATGCAGTAGCCCATGTCCAAAATATACAATTCTCGTTAGTCTAACAGTACTTAATACATATTGTGATATTAATACAGAAAAGATTGCATGTTATATGATTTGTATAAATGATGACTCATATTACAATTATATAATCCAAAATTCGATGGCTCTGAAACTGCTGTAAAGCCAGAACGTGCTGCTCTAGAGCCGCTATATTGCCACAAAATAATTATGGCCATAAAACTAATTTGCACATGTATGAAAAATATAGCAGCAGCAGCACAACCGCTATACTGCCGCTGGTCTTTGCCGCTGTAGGCGCTATAATGGTGTGCAGTTAACATGGGACTTAAATTTTGATAAAAGATGTGATAAAAAACGCATAAGGCCAATTATGAACAATTACTTTGAACTTACATATAAAAGCACGATTTCAGTACACATAGGCATACAATCCATGATGATTTTACAGATTTATCTAGGCTGTGGTATCACAAAAATATTTACATGTTATGTCTTTGAATGATATCCAGTGCTTTCATATAAACATCAATACCGTAATTGTCAGACAACCAGTTTTCAGGACAGTTACTCTCTAAATCTGACTGGCACTCATCACTGAAGTGTGTATTAAGAGGATTGAGGATTGGCCTAGTATCACCACTTTCAGCAAAGTCAAAATCCATGTGCCCGTCTAAGCCATACTCCTCAGCCTCTGGTTGTGAAAGTGGAACTTCCACTGGACAGGTCATCGCTCCTGCTGTGAAAAGGCGAAGTGGTGTAGAACGAGCTGTCCGTAGCCGATGTCTGTCCCATGCTTCCTTCCAGATACCAAGCTTTTGATTGATTTTGTTGCAAAACACATAGTGAAGTGCACAGATGTGATTCTCGCTTAAAGGATCTAAAATTCCATGCTCCTCCATGAAGTGAAACAGGTCATAATAGAAACACAACCCTCCTTCATATACATCACGCCATAGTCTCTCAATGCGTTGG
Source organism: Fragum sueziense (assembly GCA_963680895.1). NCBI lineage: Eukaryota > Metazoa > Mollusca > Bivalvia > Cardiida > Cardiidae > Fragum > Fragum sueziense. Next base: position 41,129 of record CAVMGG010000151.1, read on the forward strand.
TTATGGGTGCTTTTTCCGGCTATAACACAATGCTTATTATTTCCTCGTTTTCTGATCATGTGTTCAGCAACTTGAATGTTTTCCATGCCTTGGTCAGTTCTTATTCTCAATGGTGTTCCATACTTTTCAGTAGCTTCTTGGAAACATTTCAGTACTGTTTCAGCTTTATTGTTAGTTTCACACTTTAAATAAACGATGAATCGGCTGAAACCATCAATACCTCCACAAATCACAAAATGCCATCTAATGAGTTTATGATTTGTATCTAAATGCCATAAGTGGTTCGGTGCCTTAACATTATAAACTCTCCTGTGAAGCCTTCGGTGCAGACGGTTTGTAATGCCATCAGGATCAATGTCGTGTAGAACCCCTCTTAAGGTAGACCTTTTTATCTAGAAAAAGATGAAACACATTGATATAAACTGACACGATTTAAAAACGCAAAAAAGTACTTGTACATATGATATCTATTACATTCTACAAAAACGATGTATAGCCATATATAATTGTATAAATGAATTTTCTGTAGATTGAGCCGTCGAAACTCTGTTGAGTTAGTGACGTTGGCGTATATAATTTCGTTGACGTACAAGTGTTAGACGCGGCTGACCGGGATGTGAGTGGTCTGTAGATGTTCCCGTGTCTTTTACACGTCTCACTAAACTTGATACGGTCGAGTCGGCTACATTAAAGCGTCTTGCTACCTTCATTTGCGAAACACCGCCAACCGAAAGCCCCAAAACTTGGTTCCTTTTTTCCAAAAGTAAGTCTCAACATTTTGCAAACAACTTTTTCTTATGTCTAGTATGTTTTCAATGGGTATATCAAAGTGACAATTGACAAAAAATCTTAGTGATTTTTATATGTGATCTGTATGCACGAGACACACGAGCATTTATTGATCGGCGGTTCAGATGTCCGGATAGTTACAGAGAACACGACCAAATTGCTGGGGCATGAATGTATACATTGCCTCATACATGTCCACAAATATGGTTCCAATCGAGGCAATAGGAAAGGAATGGTTAATGAAAATGTGTTTTGCGTTTTTAAACCGTGTCAGTTTATTTGTTAGATAGTTCTCTTTCTTTTTTTTTTTTTTTTTTTTTTTTTTTTTCCTTCTTTTTTTCAAAAGAGCAGAGATAAGAAACATGACCCTACCGCAAAACGTATGAAAAAGACGTAAACGTTGGACAAAAACGTTGTTTACATCGATTAGAAATGTCGTTTTTGCGTTATTGTTTCAAAGTCTCTACAAAGACTGTACAGACAGTTCGAAATGATGACATAAACTTTTCGAACGACTTTGCGGGAACACTGACAAAATAAACTATTACGTATGTGTACCAAGTTTTAAGTTTCTACCTGATATAGTTAAAAAGTTATTGGCAATGTTAAAGTTTGCTAACGTAGATTGATTTTTGACCTTGTATGTTGACCTTGACATTACAAACCCAAAGTGTGTATCGCTATGAGTTTCACATGTGTAACAAGTTTGAAGTTTCAAAAGTTATATATATTGCCAATGTTAAAGTTTCAAAGTTTAAACAGTCTCAAGACAAACTCAATGCCACTAGGATGAAATTTGTTTGCCTGTATGAAAAGGACTTGTCTCAGTGCATACATATTTCAAATACGAAAGCTGAAGCTGAAACGGTATAAAAATTATTAAGACTTTTCGAAGCTTAAAACGCAAATTTCTGACGGAGATGTTATATTGACCTTGAAGGTTGACCTTGACATGTTTCCTTACAAAATGTGTGTGACTATGAGTTACATATGTGTACCAAGCTTTAACAAGGGGGGGGGGATTGTGCATGATGGGATGGATAATGAATACGGACAAATTTGCCTCGCTTCAGGTAAGAAATTGTGCAATAATTTTCTTGTTTCTGCGTCAATTTTCAAGCGGTTTGTTGCATGTACCCCGCATTACTGAGCTCTTTCCTCAGATATATGACTTTTTTGTAGAATCTTTGTACTTTGTCCAAAAATTGATCCCAACCGATCAGAAAAACGACAAAAAATCCAGGTCAATTTTCTAGTCGGTCGGGGTCGATTTTTAAGAAAAGTACAAGGAGTTTCCAGATGAGTAATACATCTGAGAAAAGGGCTCAGTAAGACGGAGTACATGCAACAAACTGCATGAAAATTGGCGCTAAAATAAGAAAGTTATTGCACAAATGCTTACCTGAAGCGTGGTTAATTTGGCCGTAGTCGTTACCATTTCGCTTTCTGTTCGGTTGGGACAATATTTTGGAAAAAGTACCACGAGTTATCTAATATATCATACATCCGATGAAAGAGCTCGGTAAGGCGGGGTACATGCAACAAACATTTTGAAAATTGACGCACTAATAAGGAAGTTATTGCAAAAAATCTTACCAGAATCGAGATTATTTTGTCCGTATTCGTTATCCATCCCATCATGCACAATCCCCACCGTGTTTAAGTTTCTAAATCATCTAGATCAAAAACTACTGGAAAATGTTATACAAAGTAGTTTGCTGACCGAGATTTCACTTTGACCTTTGACATTGAAGGTTGACCTTGAAATGTGAACACTCAAAATGTGAGATAGAAAGCCGTTTTATGCGTAAAATTACATTATTTTAACAAGAGAAAAAAATCCATCATAGGCCTTTTAAATTAATTTATGCAGGATAGAGAGATCTCAAAATCGGGTACAGACATTCACGCAGGGACTCGGCAAGCCTAGTTCATGCGTGAATTTACGGACCCTCGGATAAGATCTTTCTATACTAACGAATACCCATGATGGAGTCTTAATTTCGTAGGGAAGACTAACTCAACCGTCGTCTGCACTGATGCTTTGCAGCAATGTGACGTCATTGACGTCAAATATCTGTGTACCGTTGCAGTAAGGACCACTCACAACAAATTTTGTAGTAATTGTTCTCTCAAAAGAAACACACTTTGGCCTACTGCTTAGTTTGGAAAATCGCACTTGATGCAACTTGTTATTTCAGAAACAAAAGAAAAAAATAGTGTTGTTGAGTGGTGCGTTGGAAGTTTGGTTCAGTATAATCAAACAGTTTGAACTGGAATCCGCAGTTATAACTCCAATATTCTAATAATGTATACCTTGTAAAGGTAAAACGCTCAGAACTTATCAAGAAATGTGATTAACGAGCTTTTCAAACACCTCTCATATGTACATGTATGTATATCAAAGAGTGGTGACTGTAAACAAGGGTGAGTTGCGTTATTTCAATTTAAAAAAAAAAAAAAAAAAAAAAAAAAAAAAAAAAAATAGATCTAAAGAAAAAAAAAGAAAACAACAACAACAACAAAAAAAACAAACAAATAGAGTCTACACAAAAAACCAAATTGTGTTTGTGAAACACGAATGTCCCCGAAATGGCTATTTTTCTGAAATGCTAAATTTTCATGTAAGAGGTTGATAAGGGTTAAGAAATGACCTTTAGGAAGGTCATATTTCATGGAACAGAGATATCGCTGAAAGAAAGGTAGATCTACATGCCAAATTTCAGCTTTGCATGTTGCATACTTTAGGAAAAAAGAAAATGGTAAGTTTTCGGACAGACAGACAGAAAGACGGACAGACACGAGTAAAACAATATGCACCGATCTTTCCATACGGGGGGATAAACAGGTTTTAATGCTCTTATTTTAAAACAAACACACTTCCATCAACAATACTAGATCCAGTATCTTTGATTACATCGTATTTCTGTTAATACAGAGTTGTCGTTCCTGCGAGACGGTACGTTTACTTCTATTTGCCTGTTTGACAAGCGGCAACTTTAATATTTTCATCAAAGCAATGAGTATTAAAATGAAAATGATTTTTATTGTAACTTAATAATGAAATCTAATAATACCTGTGCACCTTCCACTATTTTTAAACCATTCGGAGATCTATGTCAAAAGAAATCTCCCATAATCCGATGATAGGTTATCATTTAAAATATTTTCCCCCGTGGTGTGCCTTAAATCAGGCGAGTGTCGATTTGTGACGTCATGATTTTGCCTTACTTACTCTAGTCATATGACGTCATAGAAATAAAAAGAGGGGCACTTTGGGGGGGGGGGGGGAATTGATACATGTATATACATACATGTACGCTGCACATTCATGAGCGAGTTTTTCAAATCGACCATTTTCTTTATTGTTCGACTTGGAACATTCCGCTCCACACGGTTTTCCACTGTCGGAAAATGATAAATATCAAAAATAGAATAAGTGAATGTTAAAGCACAGAAAATATTGAGGAAAGAGGCGATATTTCTGACTATCATCAAAATGCTTCCTTTTTCTTAATGTTTTTCCAAACAAACCACTGAAGCTGAATAAAGAACTTTAATAGATTCTATTAAGAAAAAGGTTAAATTAAAAATTAAGAATTCGTTTTTAAATGTGCCGAAAAAATGATGGATTTATTTTACCATTACCCAAACAATAAAATATGGTCCTTTCCAAATTAAGTCTTTCTCATAATGATTCTGATTTTGCTATAAACTAGAAGGCATCAAAACAAAGAATTGGTTATGAAAGTGTTAACATAATTAACCATCATTTCAAATTTAATTCAAATTTGAAGCAGACTTTAGACTATGATATGTAGATCTAGATCTACTAAGAAGAACAGTTACGTGTAGACTGTAGAATAGGAAATATTGGGGGAAAGGCAGTCAGCATGTTTTTCAAGTAGATATCTATGTAATTCATTGTTTTGTTTGTTAAAGCTTTACTAAACAAGATCTGGTTTTGATGTATAAAATCTACTACTTAAAAGAAATTAATTTTGCAAAAATTAAGGACATCCTGATAACCAGCATTTTCTCCTTCGACCTCAAAAGGCTAGATCTATTTTGATATATACATGTAAGCGTTTAGCGTGTTGTGACGATGTTGTGTTGGGTTTCATGCGCGGATCCAGAGGGGGGGGTCAGGGGGTCATGACCCCCCTGGAATTTGGCGAAAAAAGGGGTTATCAAAAAGTTTACTTGTTATGCCCCAAATAAGCTGCATCATTCATCCCTGTTGCCACGATAAACCATTGTTATATTCAGTCCTTCATGGTATGACCTCTATCCAGATGCAGAAGGGGGAGTCAGGGGGTCCTGACCCCCCCTGGAATTTAGCGAAAAGGGATTAAAAAATGGATGACACCCCCCCCCCCCCCTGGGAAAAATTCCTGGATCCGCGCTTGGGTTTTCTCTTTCTTCTCTGCGCTCAGGTTCCTCTGTTGGAATCTCCCAACGATCTATGCGTTTCAACTAATAGGCCTTCTGTCTCTCAGACTCGGGAAGGCCTAGGCCAGATACGATGTTTGGTTCTAATTCTTGCGACTTATTACACGAATCCAAGCTCGTCTTGTATTTGCCTCTTTCGATATATTTTGTGCAGTTCAAAATTTCCAATTCTATCCACAAAATTATGGCATTCATAAATGTAGAAATGGTTCTTTCCCACTGGTAGCGCTTGTTTACATTGACACCGGAAGACGGCATACCGTCCCGCATGAACGACAACTCTGTCAAGAAGGAATTACGAAAATCCGGAATTACCTTTATACCTCGTTGGTGCAATACTTGTCTGATCATTGTTTCACCAATTCTTGGGAATTCTTCTGCAACACGTAAAACTTCTTCTTGTAGACGACGCTCATCTATGTTGGTAAACCTATACACAGCAAGGTTGAATTCGTTCATCCTTCTGAAAATTGTTCGTTCGGATACTGACAATAACTTAGAAATTTCATGAACTTTGAAGCCTGATTCAAGTAAATTCTGGAGTACCTCCTTTGAAATGCAAAACACAGGTTCGTTTGAGCATGCGTTATATGTTCCCCCATATGGTAAGCAAGCAACTCGAAGCTGCATCATATCACTGCTGCTATTAATACCTAAACATCGCATATCATGCATAGACAACTTGCAAACAATATCGGGAGTAATCTTCTCGTTCTTAAACGATGTGCAAATGCTAGGACTATAGCCCATTTTTTTCAAAACAACTTCCATCGCCGCGTCCATTTTGATATTTTTTCACGTCCATGTGGTAATTTAACACGACACTATGAATTTCAAACATGACAATGTACAAATACACATAGCACAATGCTATGTGTACTAGACAAATCGATTTCCACACAGGACACATTAAAATATCACATTACAGATTGTTGACTGTACATAGCGAATTAAAACGTTTACACGACAATAGATGTGTGCACCAGACAAAGTGACTTTTTCACAAGACAAACCACAAAATGTACATAACGAACTGAAAAGTCTACAAGACAAATAGTTTTGACTACACCACAAACTGTTCTTTGCACATAACACATTGATATGCGCACAGGGCGACTTGATTTCCCCACAGGACAAAATAGAAATGCACATATTAAAATATCAATTGCACATTACAAATTAAAACATAGGCATCACAAACTAATGTTTGCACAAGACGGAATGACTTTTGTACAAGACAAACTACAAACACACATAACAAATACTAAATGCACATAACGAACTAAAAAGTCTACAAGACCAATGGTTTTGACTACAACACGAACTGTTCTTTGCACATAACAAATTTATTATGCGCACAGGACGACTTGATTTCCCCACAGAACCAAATATTAAATGCACATAACAAATTAAAACATATACATCACAAACTAATGTTTGTACATGACATAATGACTTTTGTTACAAGACAAGCTACAAACGCACAGAACAAAATACGAAATGCACATAACGAACTAAAAAATCCACACGACAAATTGTTTTGACTACATCACGAATTGGTCTTTGCACATAACACATTGAAATGCGCACAGGACGAATTGATTTCCCCACATGGCCAAATATAAAATGCACATAACAAATTATGAAACGCACATAAGAAATTAAACATGGACATCACAAACTAATGTTTGTACAAGATATGAAAGCTTTTGTACAGGACAAACTACTAATGCACATAACAAAATACAAATGGTTTTGACCACATCACACACTGATATTAGCACATAACAAATTAATAAGCGCACAGGACAAATTAATTTCACCACAAAACAAATTGCAAAATGTACATAACAAACTATTAAATGCACATAACAAATTAACATATTTGCTCGACAGACTAATATTTGCACAAGACGAAGTGACTTTTTATCAAGACAAACTAGAAATGCACATAACAACTTGTCAAGTGTTCATTACAACCTGATTTTAAGACATAACGAATCAGATATTAACAACATGAGGCAGTCGAGGCGTTCCATAATTTTGATTCGATAATTCAAATGATGTGCTATAACTAGATTATGACGACCAAATAGGCTGTTGGCGTACCGAAAACTGCAGAGGTCATATTTGATGGTTTAATCAATATAGACCTCGGCAATGGAGAGTACACTAAACGGTGTGTGATTCCTCTTAAACTTCTTCTTTCCTCCGTTCATTTCCATTGCACGTTGGATGCTTTACTCTCATTTGGGTCAGAGCCTCGATCTGGCATCAAAAAGTGTTACTATTTTTAGTAACAAATTGGAAGTGTATTTGGGTGTATTTTCCTCTAATTTAAAATTGTAAAAATATCATTTTTGAAATGACACGTTAAAATTGTGTTGTTTATGACGTCACTTTGGATTGCTTGGAGAGTTTGACCTAATTTCAAAAGTAGGCTATGCTTGTTTTCTTTTCCTGGTGTGTGTTCGCATTTGATTTGGACGCACTGACATTTTCTCCGATTCCTATGATTTATGATATAGGACATGTAGGAGCCTTACTTAATTTGTCTTTCATGATTATTTTTCTGGTCCGGTTTGTGGTGCAAATCTGTCCAATTTCTCACAGGTCACGATTTCAGTGAATGAATGAAAAAAAAAAATCTAAATTCTTTTGCCTCAATATTTCTTCTACTAGATCTACATTGTGGATTAATCATGTGTTTACAAACATTTATAATTATTGTTGTCTCAGCAGTTGTCCAATTAAATTATCCTCATTTTATGTTTTTGGAAAGGGTTAAATTAAGATTTATGAACAATCAAGAACACTATTTTAACAGTACGTATTTTGAGGCAAAAGAGTAAATTGCTGCTTATATGCCTTTTTTATCCTCAATGTTTTCTCATTCCATTCATCGAAAGGAAGTGAAATTCGGATATAGTTTAGGAAAGAGAAGAATTGGATGCCGCGGTGTCGGCCTTGGCCTTCTTCGTCAGGTTCCTCCATTTCTCTTTAATTTCAGGAATTGTCCTCTGGGCCACACCAACGGCGTTTACCCTTTCTAGAATTTCGTTCCAAACCTTCGAGAAAAAAAACAGGGCTTAAAGGACTGAACGTGGGATGCAAAAGATTATTCGAATGCCGTTGATATGTTAGTTTTCATTTGCATTAACACAGAACTTTATGTTTGGTAAATGAAATTGCAGGTTGACTTGAGAACCGACATTTGCTGGCAAAGTTTAACAAAACATGAAAAATCTATTATTGGCATGCAGAATGAAATGAAAATAGATCGAGGTGTATTTATAAAAGAACATTCTTATTTTTTTTTATAAAAGGGTCGTCTAAGCTGAGCGCACCCAACGTTCGGATGAGTGAGATTATCTTTTTTCAAACAATATATACCTTTTCTTGTATTTTTTTCGTTATTCCCGTCTCTGAGCTGCAATATTTTGCATTTATAACATGGAACTGTGCCGCTACACCCTGTTAATATTTCCTGTTCGGCCAAAGAAAAAATCTTTGACCGAACCCTTCTCTTCGTCTCGTTCTCCAAATTAGATAAGGGTTGCAGACGATACATGGCGTCATGACGGATTGCGCGTAATTACCAGGTTCGGATATTGGATTTACAATGCATGATGGGAGAAAAATATGATAAATAGACTAGAATTCTGGTTGATTTGGTAAGAATAATTGGGTTAACTTAACCAGATTATGCCAACTTAACCACTTGGTTAAATCGCTTTATACAAGCAATTAACCTGTTTGGGTAGTTAACCAAACTGGTTAGGATTTAACCGCTGGTTAGACACTAACCAAAAGTTAACTTAACCAACGTTTTTACAATCGGGTGCTGTTGATAGAATTGTATTCTCTATATTTATAAGTCCCCCCACAGGTAACCGGTTTGGGGACTAAAGGTTTGCTCGATTCCGTCTGTCCGTCACTTTTGTCCGGGCTATATCTTCTAAACCATATGTGCTAGCAACTTCCAACTTGGTACACTTATATATCTCATTGAGGAGAAGTGTCACGCTTAAAAACATTTCCTCTGTCACGCCCACTTTTGAGTTATTGCCCTTTGTTGTTTTTACCCTTACATTTTTGTCCGGAACATATCTCCAAAACCGTAATTGTCAGTAACTTCAAACTTTGTACACTGAAAGACCAGTCTTTCCGAAACTCGTCGGACCGACGGACATGTCTGGTAAAAACTGACTCGGTCTTGTATGGGTACGCAGTTCACGAGACCGACTGTCCGATAAGATATTTCAAAGCAATGGTTTACGGCTTAAAATCAAAAACATCGATAACCTATATGCAGAATAAAAGTTATTGTCCAACAAGGTTAACCCGGGACAACTTAATTTTCGTGCGCAAAGTCCGTTAGTTGAGCGTCTTAACAAAACAAAGCCGAAGTGGGGTCATTACATATGCAGATGTCCCGGGTTAATCTTGCTGGACAATAACAGAATACACGTCTAAATTTAGATACACACATTTTATGGTTTTCCCCACGAGTCATTCCGGGTCGAATAGACGCTACATAGTTACGCGGGCGCTATGCGGAAATCGTATTAGAAAGCGCTTACTTTACAAAGAAGCAAGTGCGTAATACAGACCAATAGAAATCAACTATGCAAATTTTCGCATTTCGGTGACGTTTCTGTTATTACCTTAGTTTTCATTGGTCGGTATTAAAAACGACCAATGATTTGCGCGCAATATTTTCGGGACATTTCCTCTGCAACCTTTCCGAAAGCGAAACTAGACTGACTGTCGAAAACAATCGAAGAAGACGGATTAATATTTTAAAAGCCACAGTTGTACATGTATGTGGCTTAAAAATAAAATTATAAATCTTAAGTCTGACTTATTTTCCCTTTTACCTAAAAATATCACTTTTAAAAATCACCAAATTAGCAAAAGAGCTTGCATTGTCGCGAAGATCGCGATATCTTTTGACCGTGGATATTTCTTGCGCCGTTGGGTCAACGGTCACGTTATGTAAGCATAAAGTTCATATTTTTGCACGTGTCTCACGTGGCATGAATCCTTATAAAACATATCGACGCATGCAACGGCACCCGTTTATGGTATATAAACGAGTGCCCTTGCGTGTGTTGGTTAGAGTTCTTGAGTTCGGAATTTCGTAAATAGTGATTTTTGGATTATATAAAATTGGATTTGAGTAACTTTTGGATATAAAGTGAAATTTTCTAGTGTTGGATAAATTTGTTTTTGATGATTATTGAAAGCTTTTGTATTTCCAGTAATAAAATAATGAAACGTTTTTGATCTTCATTTATTTGACATGAACTCTCAGTTAACAAAATTTCATGTGGCTCAAACTCCGCCACATGCATTTTATTGACCCATACTAGCATAATCGGACAATTTTCAAAAGTATTTTCAGAATGTGGAGTGTATATCATTTTAAAGGTCTCTTCAAATGCAGTAAGGTGGTCTTTATTTCATGTAATTTGGTATATTATTAAGAAAGTTATTAAGAAGTTTTGAAAACACGACATCTTTCTGCAACATTCCGAGAAATAATTATGTGTATCATTTTGTTGCCGAAAGTTCCACTTTTCACCAAATAAACCCCATGACACAACTTATTTCACATTCTAGTAACAGGGATTTTGCTACCTGCGAGTCCCGGGTCCCTGACCCACATTTTTTTTCTCATGACTCATTGAAAAATACTAAGTGAGTCCTAGAATGCATACATTTTCAATGTGTAATCGGCATTGTTTTTCAAAAACTTCCATGTTTCAATGATTATATTGGACTCATTGTTTTGGGAACCAGTGGATCCCAGGACTCTTCCACATAAATTTGTAACAAAATCACTGTATTCCATTTTCACCAAATAAAGTCCATGATACAACTTATTTTACAATATAAAACATCAAACAATGAAGTCTGGCTTGTCGGTGGTGGTGCAGTCGGAGATAAAAGCTTTGGAAAACATCATGGAAAAAGAAATTGCTTGCGACATGTAATTTCTTCATTTCCCAAAATGTTTTCTTACTAAGAAGACCTGAACAATAAAATTTTCTTTTATTTGAAATTGTCGTCTGCAACATCTTTGAATTTGGATCAGTCTAAAGTTTGCCGTTTGGTAATGGAGCCGAGCTCGGATAACTCAGTCGGGTTCGTCGGGAGTCTGTCAATCCAGGGGTCTCGAGTTCGAACCCCGGCTCGGCCAGTATCCATTCTGACATTTGACAAAAGTCATTTGTCTCTCACCAATGGGTGTGAATCATCTATGTGAGAGAGCAGCTGGAGGCTCGGTTTGGATGAACACTGAACACTTGAAGTTCTCTTATGAATTGCTCCGTGTTGTCTGTGGCATCTCGTAAGAGGGTTACCAGTTCTAAGTACTTGGTATTCATATCTGTCATGGATAGTACTTTCCTGTTTTCCAAAATGCACCATAGTTTGCGTCCATGCAGTAGTGCATCACTGACAGGGGGATGTTTAATGTGGATAAAATGTGTTGGCTTGCCAACCGCCTATGCCCGTATGAACCAAGGCTGGAAAAATAAATAAAAGGTGTTAAATTTCAGGACAAATTGATAAAGTGCTTATGAATTAAACAGGAGAATATGCAGTTTATCTGACTTTTCTTCTTTTACTTTAGTAAGAATGTTTCCACAAGATTTTTTTTTTATTATTAGGGACATCAAAACCATGTCCTGTATGGGAAAGGGTAAATACAAGTAATAGTAATCCAAATGTTATTTATGACTATGTTTGTATCAGGTGATATAGTCTGAATAATATCAAATTCCAACGTAAATAAATAATTGCAAATAAACGCTTAAACCAGGGGTTTAATATTCTTGTCAATCTGAAAAACATATTTGCATAACACTACCTGACGCAAGTTTTCTATTGGCATCACATATCCTATCATGTCTTTTGCCGGTGGGTACATTGTTCACATGACGACATTTTTCATCAGAGCATGGAATCTGGAATATAATAATTTTCACATAGTTACAGAGGCCAGATACGACTGGTTCACAGTTTTATAAGTGATTTTACACTTCTATAATGGCTTTTACGAGAGACGTTAAATTAATTTTGGAACTAGGGTTCTATAAGCCATAGTTACGTTGCAATTCATTTTTAAGTTTCTTCAATGCATCGAAGTAATCCTCTTTGACACCTACACACTTCTGAAGTTTCGAGACACATTACTGATATGCCAATAAATTGGGCTCTTTTGGAACACCCCGCAGACAATGGTAAATTGCACTGCATATGGAACATGAAGGCCTATACCGACGACCAGAGGTTTTTTTTCGACATCAATGGGAACACAAAAAAGCCACACGGGGTTAATCCCGGCTATAAGCACTGGTGGTGAACTCGGACAAAGCGAGGAACATTTTTCATGAACACAAGGTACAGATACTTCATGTCACATCCGGATTTTTGTAAACAATACACGTGGTATTTTGTTTTACTTCTCTTTCCGTCTTTTTTTAAAGGATGCACTCAAATGGAAGTTACTAAGGTATGTAGATATGATTTATAATACGCACGAAAATATCAGTTTTATCGATCATTATTTTCAAATGTTATAAACGGATTGCAAGTGCACAAAGCGCATATTGAGATCATGTGGGTTGATCTTAATCGCCCGAACGAAATGGTACGATATCACTGTTTATGTGTATCAACTTGCATTGCAAGTAAACAAAAAAGACATATAAATGTACAAATAAAGGCTGTAAATGGCAGTTTTTGGTGTCATGTCATTGAAAATCATTGTGCGGTTTCTTCGTGACAACGTTACAGCATGTTTGCGATGTTATCTTTTCCAGCTACGGTGTTTTATGACCACATGTTTGATAAATTAATCGATTGCACTGGACTTAACGGCACATTTAAACATTTATTCGGTAATATCGCACTGATTTGAGCATCTAACCATAGATTTCCGGCATCAAATTCGAGCACCAGGTACTTGTTTCAATATATATCAATTTGTACTGCCTAACTCCCCTTTCAGATAAATTACTGACAGGTGATGACAATTAGATGACATCATCATCATCATCATCATCATCATCATCATCATTATAATCATCATTTTTATCGTTACCTTGGAGTTTCACCGGTAAGATTTTCGTTATGCCTTCTTAAATTTGGTACAGTTGGAGAATAAGCTATTAAATGAGAACAAGATGGATCTTGATCAGACAGTGCACATGCAAAGTCTGATCTGGATCCATGTTGGTCGCAAAAGCCTAAATGAACGTTTCCAGATCTATACTGTAATGTTTGTCATTACCATTATCACCATTTATTCTAAGGAGGATCCACTGTTTCACACATCCCAGGCCCGTACGAACAGGGGGACTCTGGAGCCGCCCCCCCCATAGTTGGCATAAATGCCGAATTTCCATCATTTCACATTTAAAACTTATGGCAAATCTAATTTAGCCCCCCCCCCCCCCAATATTAGACACTGGCCCAGACAGGGCCCATATGGAATTGCTTTCTACGGGCATGCATTCTAAAGTATACTAACGGGAAAAGTTAACTGTGTGCATTTCCTTTTCAATTAAGAGGAATTCTCTGTAAGGACCAGAAAACTTCGGCACGCATAGTCATGGATTTTTCTCATATTGCCATATCTCAAAGAGTATCATGAATGATGAGGAAAAATGACCTTAGTTTTGAATCATTCTCTTTCATTTCCATAGCAACGCGATAAAATGTGTAAAAAAAATGGCATTTTCAAAATTTGACCCCTTGCTCTTTCAATCACATATCATTTCTGCAATATCACAAGTTTTAAAAAAAGTTGTATACCATTGGAAAGGTTAATGGTTATAGATTCTAAAATTTACTAAATGTTAGACATTTATGAATTGTGTGTCAATCATCAGGGTTTGAAACACAAAAAAGGGAGCAAAATAGGGGTCTTGTTTAAACTCATTATTCTGAGAAGTCAACAGTCTTTTAACAAAATAGATGATATTTTTCAGTAGATGACTTAAAATGTTATTCATATAAAGCAAAATCTTCGTGGGCAAACATGTGACTTTTTTCTGATGAGGGATTGAAATCAAGCAAAAGTGCAATTTCGACCTTCAAATTACCTCCCTTTATTACCCCCCTTTGGAACATCCGATCCGTTCATCGCTTTATACCCAACCTACAGCTGAACAACAACAACTGTCATGGCTGCCTCTGTCAATTTGGGTCATGTTTTCAAGGTGAAAATATTCATTTAAGTACAAATGGAATTGATTTAGGCCTACACAACCAGAAAATCAACATGATTCAACTAGATAAAGGTTTGTTGCATTGTATTTTTATTGGAAAAAACTTCTGTAACCAGGGCAAGAGTGAAATAAACTAAATATGTTGGTTTAAGTTTGCTTATCTGGTTGAACATAGCTTAATATTTCACAATTTGTGAACATTTATAGCAGGACAATGGCCAGCATATTTTTTTCCATTTAGATCTTTCACTTGTCATGCAAAGTTAATTTTGATTTATTTGGCAGACAGCATAGAACTAGATCAGCCTTGTATAAGTTGTAATGTTTGCAGACTGGACTTAATCTTTATCTCATGCATAATATGCCTGCCTCTTTTTATTCAACAATTGACAATGGTCAACATGGTTCCAATGAATAACATAATTATTTTTTGATTGAGTGGGATTTTATACCATATTCAACACTTTTTCCACTTTATTCTTATTCAACAATTATTGGCTGAGCTGGGGTTTCAACCCAAACCCCCACACTTTGTAAGGGCCGCAGCCATGGCGCAGTTGGTAGTGCATCTGCCTCTCATTCGAGGGGTCCTGGGTTCAATACCTGGCCACGACAAGTACCCTTACTGACAAAAATGTCACCCATCAATGGTTTGATATCGTGAACCTATAATGTGGGAGAGCAGCTGGAGGCTCAGTAAGGGTGTTGTGGTAGCATTGGTATGAGAAACATCAGGAATCCATGGTTAGGTTCTCCAGCCGCCGCGACATGACCTTAGAAAATGGCGTAAAACCCCAGTAAAACCCCAATAAATCGAACCCTCACTATATAATGGGTGGATCGAGCAAGGGAGAGGGTCGGGATGTCTGCTCTCCTGTTGTGTTGGCCGAAAGAAATTTTAACTATTTAATGTTAGTACTATAATGTTACATATATTTATTCAACCCAAGTAATTATTTGGGCTTAGAACCCCCCCCCCCTTGAAAACATCCTGGATCCTGCCTTGCTGTGTCTCTGATTTTACCAACAGAGCTATCCCTCGGTATTTGGCTCTGTCTAATTTACTGATTTTGTATCCATGTTGTTGGTACATTTAATTTTGAAAGGATGGGTTGCAATAAGGGGTCAAAAAATAGATTTTCTTTAAATTTCGTGGATTGATAGGGTTACATAATATCTTTGATTTGTATGTGTAAAAAATCTGGTTTCGGCTTATTTTTCGAGATATGGGTAAATAAAGTGGGTGGGGTAAGATGGACTGAAACACAGTAGGGGTCATTTTAAGTCGCTTATCTTTCTTATTTTTAGCCCCAGATGCGTGAAAATTTGTATGCGTGTCTTGTGATATATGCGTTAAACATTTATGGGCTTGCATTTGATATTCCATGTATATCTTTTCCGTAATACTCATTCTTCTTTCTTTCGAAGAATTTCGCTATTTTTTAACGACCAACTTTACCAAACTATCTCCACACGTTTTATTTGAAATTCGATTTCTATGAAACTTTACTGATGTGTTGTCTAGATATTAATGTAACTTTGTGTGAAATTTGAAAAAAAAGCGTTGGCTCGTTGTTGAGATATTTGACCTTGACCTTCAAAATGACTTCAAAACTCGGAAAATGCCAAAATGTGATATCTAAAGCGCCAATTTTATTCATAAGGATTGGAAGCATGGTTTCTTTTTATTGTTCCTAATGAGTTTCGTAGCAATATTTAATTTTTTGTGTCGTACAACCCATTCGGAAGAATGGGAAAGAAAGGAAATTCTTTTTACTTCTCAGTTTTCTTATCAAACTAAATATTGCATATGAAACATGTCTACGCGGAAACCGCTGTGATTAATATTACTACAAAAGGTGAGTGAAATTAAATATTAGCGTTATGTTAAGATTGCTAGAACTACCAAAGCTTTATATGGGTGAATTCAAATAAAATGGCACCAAAAATTATTTTTTTCCAATTTTTAAATTTCAATTGATCATTTTGGTCTGTATGTTCTAAAATTGTACATAGATCAAATTTTGATAATCTAAAACGGCATTGAAAAATATTTAGACATAAAAAAGTTTCAGATTTTTTAATTGAAGATAATCAACAGAAAAACATGAAAATACATATATTTACAAAGTAGTGTACCCTCACATAATGATACAAAAATAATATTTCTTTCAATCCAAATTGTAATGTGTAAATCGATTAAGGAATTCTAAGCAAAAAACCTAGTTTTTCCGTCATAATCTGGTAAAAATATGACTTTTTACACAAAATTACTAGTGATTTTTTCATACATGGGTCAAAAAGTTTTTATTATGATAAAGTTTGGCCTCATATAGACTTCAGACCCAATTTTCTCAACAATGTAATGAATTCAGAACATGTCTGCAAAAAAACCTTGTACAATTGTCATGTTTGAACTAAAATCTAGACAATCCAAAACTTGCATCTTTTGTCACAAATGTGTTGCACTCCAGACATTATTAACCTATTCGGATAATTTATGATCCTCCTCGTACTTCTTTTTCAAATAAAATGGTAAAAATAATTCACAAGATTACCATAACAAACAATTTTATACTCTTCCATGTATTTCAAACAATGAGTACTTGTAATCATACGAAGATAGTTCAATTTTATAAGAAAATCTTTAATGTTGTGAATATTTTTTTCTAAATATGCACTGGATATGAATAAAAAATTACTTATATTATACATTGACATGTAATAAGCGCTAACTAAACAAGAACAATTAATTATCTTACATAGGTGTGCTATGAATGTTGAAAAATGAAAGTTCTTTTCTTTTAAATAATTTGTTGCACTCCAGACATATTCACATGTTGACAATATTGGCTAATTTATGATACAATTCGCACTTCTTTATCAAGTAAAATGGTACAAATAATTCATGTGATAACTATTACAAGCAACGTTACTCTTTTCCTTGTATTTCAAACGATGAGCAATTGTAATCATACCAAGATAGTTCAATTTTCTAAGATTTAAATTTCTCACCCCTAAAATGAAAACCAATAGCAAAGATGACACAAATTTGTGCCTAAATTGTTTAAATATATGCCCTCTTTAAAAAAAAAACAATATTTGATGATAACTCTTTCTTTAGATCAGGTCTTTTTTAATTAAGCCAAAAAACTTGTTGCACTCCAGACAACATAATACTGGTCTAAATCAAACACAAGTCTGTGTCTAAACTGGATTTCTGGTGTGATTAATCTTTGAGTCTATGTTATTTAAAAAAGAGAACAATAGTTCATTAAAAAGTAATATATAGTGAAAGAGGGGTTGTTAAACTTCAAATGTTACACTCCAGACAAACATGGGTGAGTTTATTGAAGGACCAGTCAGGAGTTTTTGTCCTTATGTAGGTATTCAAAATCATATTTGTTCAAGGCTACAAACATTTTTGTACATGGATTATTATAAAAACTTGACTTTTCAGTCATAGAATTCCCACAGTATTCAATTATTTCGAGTTTCTCTATATTTGCCGTTGCACTCCAGACAACGCACGACTTTTGTTCTTGTGTGAACCTCAGCGAACCTTTTGCACACAAACACTAACCACATACAAAATTAAAAACTCAAGATGTTTAAGTGTATGTAAAAAGTCTTACTTTTACACACATATTTTTATTCTTTTATTGTTATGTATTTAGAAAAAAAGAAAGTTTTTTTCTGTTTACAAAAAAGCGTTTCACTCCAGACATTTTTTGCATGTTTTTTGGGCATAACTTTAAAACCGTTAAAGATATTTCAATAAAATTTTGCATGAACATACAATACACTAATCAACATCAGATGGTCCTTGCAATTTGATCAAATATTCTATTCTTTTTAGTCTAGATGACAAAATATGCTTGGTGCCATTTATTTTGAATTCACCCATATGCAACTTGAATTGTCTAAGAGTTTATATTCACTCGGACAAAAATTATCAATTGGCTACGAGAAAACTGATCATTTTCAGATTGTATTTCTTATATGGTTATAATGAAGACGCATTGTGAATGATTTTACTTAATGACCAAATGTGCTTACAATTAGTTAACTGAAGCTAAATATATATATAACGTTATATAATATCAAAAAAAAAAAAGAAAATAATGTTTAATGTATAGACAGGCCTTAAGTAAACAGATATCTGTCTAACAATGATTTCATTAGATGAAATAGCCGGTTAACTCTGAGAGGTGACCAAGTTTATTATATTGAGTATATCAATTTTAACGGTAAAATCATACAATAAAAACCCAAATCATATGTGAAATGCATTCTTTTATGAATGGGCTGTCACATGCCATTCAACCCTAACCATTTTCCCAACAATGCATAGTTTTAACGTACTTTCCCGAATTTGATGTTATTTTGAAGGTCAAGGTCAAATATCTCGACAACGAGCCAACGCTTTTCTTTCAAATTTCACACAAAGTTACATTAATATCTAGACAACACATCAGTAAAGTTTCATAGAAATCGGATGTCAAATAAAACGTGTGGAGATAGTTTGGTAAAGTTGGTCGTTAAAAAATAGCGAAATTCTTCGAAAGAAAGAAGAAGGGGTATTACGGAAAAGATATACATGGAATATCAAATGTAAGCCCATAAATGTTTAACGCATATACCACAAGATACGCATACAAATTTTCACGCATCTGGGGCTAAAAATAAGAAAGATAAGCGACTTAGAATGACCCCTACTGTGTTTCAGTCCATCTTACCCCACCCACTTTATTTACCCATATCTCAGAAAATAAGCCGAAACCAGATTTTTTACACATACAAATTAAAGATATTAGGTAACCCTATCAATCCACAAAATTTAAATAAAATCTATTTTTTGACCCCTTATTGCAACCCATCCTTTAAATTTGAAATTCAAGTAGAAAAATAAGAATCTAGATTAAAAATGATTTGAGACAATATGAATGTAGTATTGAAAATAAATTGATCAAGTCATTGATTCTCCAACAACAGTATGAAATTGTAAATTTCAGTTGAGCTGCAGATAAATGTGATCTGTCTTACTATAGGGGTCCATCAGAAAAGTCATCATCATCATCATACTGATATGTAGGGTCGAAATGTAATACTGGAATGTTGAAAACTGCTGTTATGTAAAAGGCTGGTAAGTTTATATTATTTCATGTTGCTCAAATTTTATACAGGAAAGACAAAAGTGTATGATTGATATCATTGATATGAACTTTCACCCTTCCCCTCTGGGAATTTTTCCCCTGAATTGCAATGTTCCCCTCATAAGTCAATGTTTCAGAATTAACAATGTTCTCCCATGGGAGTGTTTAAATTATGTTAAAAATCAAAGATCTGGAGTTCATCATCTTATTAATATAGCTTTTAAAATATATTTTATTTGTGTTTTTAAAATATTTAGAAGCATTTTCAGTATTCAGAACATTACTTGCTGGAAAATCTTTCCCTTAAAACACCTCATTTGATGCATTTCCCCCAAATTTTTGGCCCTGTACCCCTTGCCCTAACCATAAAAAGAACCCCTTAGTAGTGACTTTCTATGAATTTTGCATGCATATTTCAAAGATTTTGCATTAAAGCTGGGATAGGTTAACCCTTTCCCAAACAAGACCTGGTTTTGACGTCCCTATTGAAAAAGGCTTGAGAAAACATTGAGGTAAAAGAAGAAAATACTGACAATTGATCAGCATTTTCTTCTTTTGCCTCAATATATTTTGATGTATTTTGTACACATTTTTCTTCTTGAAAAACAACCATTTTGTCGTCTGCAGCACCTTTCAAATTTGAACAGTCCAAAATTTTGTTGTTTGGGAAACGGTTAAATCAGAAAAATTATCCTACAGAAGAACAAAAGTATTAAAAAATGCTGTTAAGTAAATTTGTTTGTACAAACACAGTATTATATATATACAGTATTACAAGCTTGCAAGGATACAAATTCTAAATATTGACCAATGACCTACTTGATGTGTTATGCATACCGGTAATTGCAAATTAAGTGATTTTACAAGCTGTCGCAAAAGCACTTCAGTGTAGGCTTTGAAAACATTGCGGAAAATGAAAAAACAATGCTTGTAAAGTTGTAATAAGCAATTTCTTCATTTCCAAATTCTAACAATGTTTTCTTCCAGGAAGGACCAAAAAAGTAGAATTGCATTCTCTTAAAATCCATTTGTCGTCTGCAACAATTCTTTGAATTTGGTCCAGGCTAAAATTCTGCTGTTTGCAAAATGGCCAACAACGAGGGCCCATGCCTGAGAAAACATTGTTGCAAAAGAAGGAAATGATAGCTTGAGAAAAGACTGATGTGACAAAAATGGTGATTACCTGCCTTTAATGCTTTGTCTCAATATTCTCTTTACTATATTGAACTCAAATTCCATTAGATCTATTATTAACATACACTCTGTGGTCTCAAGCACATTTTACCTGAGACCCATCTAGAATTTGTCATTTGGAAAAGGATTTATTAGTGTTCAATTTAAATAGAAAAGAGGCAAGCAGTAAAAATTAATGAATTGCTGTACATGGTTGAACAGAAAGTTTGCTGTTTTAATTTCAGATGATTGTAGGGGAACAGTGGCTGCATATAAATACAATACTTGGAGATAGTACAATATGTACCATGGGTTAACCAACTCTGATCTGGTATGTTTTTTCAGGTCATAAATGAATATAGATCTTTATACTAGCTACTTTTTATTATGTAAATATTATCAGTAACATCAAAATTGGGTCTTGATTAGTAAAGGAATATTAGAAAAAATATTGAGAAAACATTGAGGCAAAAGAAGATATGTTTATAACCAGCATTTTCTCCCTTTGCCTCATTTTTTTCTATGCTTTAATGACATAAATTTTCCTTCTCATTGAAACCATGTATTTTGTCGTCTGTGTCTGCTTTAAAAGTGGAATAGTCAAAGTTTCTGTCGTTTGGAAAAGGATTAAAACATTATAAGGGAATTTACCTGCATTTTTTTAGTCAAACTAATGATTTGGAAACCTTTTTAAGAACTTTTACATTAGTCTAACTTTAAAAAGTCTTTAACACAAGGTTATAAAGGCTAGAGGAGTTTTATATAAAGTAAATGACAAAATGTCTTCATTTCTTTCAACTTATATATTTTCTGTTTTTCATCTATCCTCTTGTCTTAACGTTTTTAGTTCTTACATTTCAGATTTGGCTGGAAAAGAATAAATATTATCACAGATAACAGAAAACACAGTCCATTTTCTGCGATGCAGATGACCAGACAATGGTTTGAAGAATGACTGGTATGCTGATTGTGAATTTAACATTTATCTTTAGTTTTAATTATCCTCAAATAAATGAACTTGTAATGGATGATTTTAAGCAAAAATGAGATAAAAGCTGTTTAACAACTAAGAGTTGCTCCCAAAAACATTTATTTAGTGTTATGTGTCTTCTATTAAATATCAACAAGAACAATGTACAGTATAATGATTTATAAAACTAAAACTATGATGAATACATGGCTGTTATGTTTATTTACTCCCTTCTCAAACAAAATCAAAAATTTTGACTTGTATTATATATCAATTATGAAAGTTTTTGCTGTAAAAAGATTTAAAAGAATGCAATTTGTGTACATTGAAACCATAAATGTTGCGAGAAAGTAAGAAAATGGTGGTCATCATCATCATGTCTTCCTGTTTTCCAAGCATTAGTTTTATGTATAAGTGGATGTCTATACCAGATCATGTTTGGGAAAGGGTTTCAGAAAAATATCAAGATTATCATGATATGAAACACTGAGAAAGAAGAAGAAAATACTTGTAACCTTCTTTTCCCCAATGCTTTCAAAGGCTTATTTTGAAAAAGAATGTACATGTACAGTTAAACAATATAGAAGGAACCATTCTGTTTTGTTGGCTCCACTGACTGTCAGACCAGTTAGCTATTGTCATGGCGGTGTGTCCATCATGGGCTTGTCCATCCTTGTATGTGTATGTGTGTGTCTGTCTGCCTGTATTTCATGTTTTACAGGACTTCTGACTCGTAGTTTCATCAATCATACCTAAAAATGTTATATGTTACCGGCAACATTTGTTTTCAACATTTATGTCTAAGATCAGCTATTTGGTACTTTCCTGAGCCATTTTGGGGCATTTCTTTTATTTTTTTGGCAATAAATTGTCTAATATTTACATATTTATCATTCAATTTTACAATATTTCAACAGTTTATGCTATAAAATACTCTATTTTATCAATCTACAGGAAAAAAAAGAAAAAGAGAAAAGGTACATTTTTTGTGTACTTACTTACCCCACCCACTTTTTTAGCCTTGCATCAAATAAAGTCACCACATCTCCATGTAAGTTTTGCCTTTAACTAATTTATGTTAGTATTGCATTTGAATTTAGTAAGAAATATCCACAAGTTTATGTTGTATTTGATAAAAATCATTTGGAAAACACTGATTTGAACGGTAGAAAATGCATACAAATGCAACTTTTCATGGTAAAACTCATGGAAATTTCCAACAAATGATTATTTTGAGGATAAAAAGATAAAATATAAGTTTCCTTAGGGTGTTTGCAGTAATTCTTAGGTGTTTTGATAATGTAATTCATTAAAAAGGCTAAAATGTATGCTCTGGGGGAGAGAATTTTGATTTTTGTCCTTTTTGGCACGGTGCCAATTGTTCCCTACATTTTTCATTACTTGAAATATTTTTGCCCACTCAAATTTTTGCATGTTTCAATTCTACTAAGATACATCTTTCAACTCTAGTAGAGGATTAGCTGCAAAAAGTGTTGACTCATTTGGAATATTTCTCTAAAAATTGCCAATTTTGACCTTTGTTCAAATTATGCAAAAGGGGTCATTTTCTGATGACGCATGTGAGTTCTATGAAAGTTGTACAGATATCAGATTAGCAGCGAACTAACTTCGAATAACAGATGTTTCATACATTTGTACTGAAATAAAAGTCTTGTGGTTATACTTGATGTATTGTAAGCTCAAAAATGTGTCATTTTTACCCAAAAATTGAGAAAAATATGCAAAAAATGGATTTTCCTCGTTTCCATGGCAACCATGCTCAATTTTCAAAAACTAAGTATCAATTATGCATTAGGGAGTTGAAATGGGTTCACATGCAAAATTTAAGAAAAATCCATGAGATGCCGTGCCGGACCCCTATGTAAATTTTCTGGTCCTTACAGAGAATTCCTCTTAACACCTTGACTGCATACGGTACATGAATAAAATTTTACAAATGCACATTTAACTTGTTACTTTCAATAATTGTCAATGTATTACTATACTTGTTATTACCGTAACAATTCCTGAAAGTGGATCAGGATAAGATTCGCTTTTACAAGACATTTTCGAGTGTGAACACCGTTGGTATTAATACATGCTATGCAATTGTCCTTAGAAAACAATAGATGCTGTCTAACCCACTGAAGGTAATGTTGTCAATAACATCGTAGCAAGACTATGGGTATCGCAAGACGTCTGAAACGGATGGTCTAATCCGTTAATCAGCCTCTACTGCTGATAGAACTCAACTCAGGAAGCAATCTAGCCTATCTTTAACGTTTGCCTTTTTCTGTCGATTTCACAGGTAGTCGTTCCGATAATGGTTGTTTTGTCGGAATGACGTCACGTGTAGACGTTGGATGTGTTGGAATCGTCTCAAAATTGTAGCATGGCAAGTAAATCGAAAACAGTCTAATTAATGGGGGTAATTCGACTGTTTTCGATTTACTTGCCATGCTTCAATATCTTGTATTTATTTCGGTACATTGATGAATAATCCTAAAATTGGCGACCATTTGCATTAGACAAGTGACTACTTTCTTATGACGGGGAGTATATTTGTGCTTCTATAATTAAATCCATTTGTTTCAATATTTTAGATTTCTTAAAGGAACATTTCATTCCAATTTCAATTTTTTAAAGTATGTCTTGATGCCAAGATTGGTTATTCTAATGAGTATGAATACTATTAGTTTTTAATTGGACGTCCGAAAGGACGTACAATTCTTATAACCACTTTTGGACAGGCGAAATGGGTTTTCATTACCAAAAAACCCTTTCACAGACTCAATTGCCAGTTGACCAAAATTCAAAATAGATTTTGCAACCATACAGGAAAACTGTCGTATCTTTTCCTACTTTCTATGTGTTCTCTAACAAATACTATAAGATTCATTGGCCGATTCAATTCATGCCACGTCTTAACCAACTTTACGATCTTTTTTCGATTTAATCATTTTCTTGTAGTTTTTTGACTTTCGTAATATTTATTGTGTAAAGGGTAAGATCTTTAGAAAGCGATACATGCATACACTATGGTTATAATGTAAACAGACACCCTATGTCTTCAGCAGCAGCGATAGCTCAAACGGGAAAGGATTAACCTCGCAACCTTTTTTCAGTTTGAAATTTGGAACGCCGTTGGTTCAAAACCAGTTCGGATTATTTCTTCTGTAAAACGTTTGTTTTTCTTGATGTGTTTACTGAAAACACACATTTTAGAATGATTACCCAATTTAATGCACGTATTGTGTATGATAGGTTCCTTTTCTTTGATCATTGTTGTTTAAGTCTTAGACATATTTAAAGGAACGGGGTTTCCACGAGACGTACTTTGGAACCAGGGTTTTGAAATTGATTATCGGGGAGTGAGTTCATTTCGCAACTCGGGTTCGACTCGATGACAAATCGGGGTTCCATCTGAACAGCCTCAGATGAGACACTAGTGAAATCCACCTATTCAGAAAAATAGTTGCTCTTACGAGTTTTTTTTTTTCTCCAGCATCTGTATCACTGATATTCGACAGTATCATGACCTATTTACATACTGATCGATGATCATGACAACAATGATTATTACTAGTATAAGACTAAGTGACAGCGATCTGTATTTATTTCGTTTAAGAGACCCGTTTACGTGTATTGAGCTAAGAAGATGAAGCAATGGGTCTGCAACAGATGGTACCTGGATGATCGTATGAATATGTTTACAGATAGGGACATTGCTATTCTCAAATTTTCGTTGATAATGATATGAAGATTTAAATTGCTTATTGTACTCCACTGCCATTTTCCCGACGGCACGTTCCCAATTTCTTCTTTTTATGCACATCTGTAGATGTAAGGATGCTGCGGTAGTACTTGTATGAGGAATCCATAGTTAGGTTCTCCAATTCATCTGGTATTTTGTTTCAGGAAAAGTATGTATTGAATTTGTTTTGTAACCACAACCAGGGAAAACTGCTACCGTGTTTTTTTTTTTTTTTTTTTTTTACTATAAACATGAATAGAAATCAAAGTGCTTGGAGCACTATATTTAGACGCCTCTCATTGATTGAGCGGAATTGTATGTAAATGATCGGCGTTTCATTACTTTATTTCGTTGAATTTGTGTTAAGATCGATTCTAAATCACTGCGGTCGTTTTTTCGCCAACGATGGTGGAGATAGAAGTCGAACAAGAGTGCCATGGTCACAATATACGCCGCCACTTATAAAACTTGAGACAAAAAAAAAATGTCATTGACAAGGATTTATAAATATTCACACAAAAACCTGTAAAAAGTTGTGTTCACAAAAAGGTTTTTATAAATATCCAGTCAAAAACCTGGAAGGGATTGCGTTCACGAGACTGAAATATCATTAAGCCCTAGAGACTAAGATTGAAGGGGGCATAACTCAGGCAAAAATCAATGAACCATAAAATCCTTACTTCATGCACATCTACCAATTAAGGTAATAACATCCACCAAGTTTCATAAGGATCCAGTCAGAATCTTAGAAGAAGTTGTGTTGACAAGGCTGCAATTTCAATCAGCCCCAGAGACTAAGGTTTAAGGGGGCATAACTCTAGAAAAAATCAACGAACCATAAAATCCTTCCTTCATGCAAATCTACCAATTGAGGTGATTGACCAAGTGTCATTAATATCCAGCCATAAACGTAGGAGGACTTGCGTTGACAAGGCTGCAATTTCAATAAGCCCCACAGACTAAGTTTTAAGGGGCATAACTCTGGCAAAAATCAATGAACCATAAAATTCTTCCTTCATGCACATCTACCAATTGAGGTGATAACATTGACCAAGTTTCATTAAGATCTAGCCAGAAACTTAGGAGGAGTTGTGTTGACAAGGCTGCAATTTCAATAAGCCCCAGAGACTAAGTTTTTAAGGGGCATAACTCAGGCAAAAATCAACGAACCATAAAATCCTTCCTTCATGCACATCTACCAATTGAGGTGATAACATTGACCAAGTTTCATTAAGATCCAGCAAGAAACTTAGGAGGAGTTGCGTTGACAAGGCGGCAATTTCAATAAGCCCCAGATACTAAGTTTTTTTAAGGGGCATAACTCTGGCAAAAATCAACGAACCATAAAATCCTTCCTTCATGCACATCTACCAATTGAGGTGATAACATTGACCAAGTTTCAAGAAGATCCAGCCAGAAACTTAGGA
Organism: Fragum sueziense; assembly: GCA_963680895.1. Lineage (NCBI taxonomy): Eukaryota > Metazoa > Mollusca > Bivalvia > Cardiida > Cardiidae > Fragum > Fragum sueziense. Next base: position 68,092 of record CAVMGG010000151.1, read on the forward strand.
GGTGTTGCGTTGACAAGAAAAGTGGACGGACGTACGGACGGACGGACGGATGGACGGATGGACGGACGGACAGACGGAGAAGATGACGCCAATATCCGGCGGCGTATGAAAAAAGATGATAAAAAAGAACAATGTCTGAGTAGAATTCGAACCCAGGGCCTTCCGGATATAACATGTGTAAAGAGTACAAGGTGAGTGCTTTGCTAAGTGAGCTATCGCGGCTTTCATTTATGTAGCGCGTTGGCTTACATTTTGAATAAATTGCTTTGTAGCGTACTTTATAAAATCAATGAAAAGTATAACTGACGACAATACTCATAGTAAACCGAAACAAGAAGACAAAAGTGCTAATCGCATGGCCTTAATTGAATTTGGTAATCAAATTAATAGTGATTATTCATAGCGACAAATCAGTTGTCTTGAAACGGCAATCAAATCAATTTGAAGCCTGAGAAGGGTTTTCTGGTATTAAAGCCGATTTCGTATGTCCGAAACCGATCTTATAGAATTAAACACAGGAGAATGAATAAAATATCTTTCGTTCATGTACAATCCCGCTCAATCAATCAGGGACGTCCAATTACAGTGCTCTCAGCACTTTGATTTAAGTTGTTGCCAAATAAGCGAGAAACACACATTTAAAGTTGAGACATAATCGATAAATTGCATATAAATCTGAACTGTTGTCCACAACAATTTGTTCAATTTTAACACAAAAATATAAATTTCTCGTAAACGGCGCAATATTTTTGCTTGGAATTTTCAGAATTTTCATAAGGAAATATGCTCTTTCAGATAAAAATAAAAGTAAAATTTATGACAAAAAATTCTGAAATGTCACTTTAAAGATAAAATGTTAAAAAAAGACGTCTCACTACATTTCTCCTGAAACAAAAGTTTACGCTCATGATCTGTTTTCATGACTTTATAACATCGCCGCCAAACAATACGACGTCGTTCCCACGTTTTGTGTAATTGACGTTGAAGTGCGTATAGCAAACATTGAATCAAAAGAAGAATAGATCTATACTGAAAATAATTTGGCTCCTTTTTTCTTAATATTTTTCTTTCATATTTTCTTAATTAGTACACACATTTTAACTTCTCAACATATAAAATCAATGTATTTTGACATCTAGAGCAGTCAGCTAGACAAATTGGCGGACGGGTAGAAAAACGGACGAACGGGCAAACGAAGCACTATCTATATGGTGGTCATTACTGAAAGCCTTCTAATTGGGGGCTGCAATACCAGATAGGCCTATTGTTTTGGAAATGATTATTGTATACCATTAATTCGTCTTTGAAAAAGAATAAATTTTATCTACTATATATAGACCTAGTGACGTTTTTTTTCGGACAAACACTAGTGCTTCGTCGGAGTAAATCTAAAACGTCACAAACTCAACTTTATTGAAGCTGTAGTTACGGGATTTTATAACAACACCTACGATTTATCCATATTTAACCGAAAACCCATTCTATTGTAAGGACAAAAGTCATTGCAATTCGAACAGCCATTGAAAATGTTCACGGTATCATAAATAAACCGTACAAGTCCCCTTCAAAAAACGTTAACTACGATTTTCACATCGGAAAAAAAACTTCTACCCCAAGAATTGTAATACCAACTTCAGAATCAGTCAGAGAAATAAAATAACAAAACTGACAATAGCCTCTAAGTGTCTCTCCGATTCGTCCATATTGTTTTGGGCGGATAAACACGTGCAAATCGTTGTGTACATGTTCAAACTACTAAAACTGGTTTTTAAACGCGCATTTAAACACGAAGTATCTGTACCTTGTGTTCATGAAAAATGTTCCTCGCTTTGTCCGAGTTCACCACCAGTGATAAGGGTGGATGAAGAAGCCGTGCAGCATGTGTCTCTTTCAGGAAGTCTTTGACAAGATGGCACCTGTGGGCAGCTCCGTTGTCATGTATTTGGCACATGCCTCTTTAGCCGGTCCTAGACCTGGGGCCCGTTTTACTAACGAACTTACGCAAGAATTTTTCGTAGATTTGAACGTAAGTTCAAATTATTTGCGTAAGTGCGTTTTACTAAAAATGTTCGCAGCTAAGATTTGCGTAAGTTTTTGCGTAACTCTACGATCAAAAAAAGTTTGCGTAAGTTTTTTCGTAACTAATGCCAGTGCATCAATTTACCTTTAAAACGCCCCGTAATGCATGTTAAATGATTAAGAAAACTAAAAATAAAGTCTTATTATTGTCATTTCTTTTATCCTCGATTAAATTTCTTTAATGAGCCCCTGTGCACCCCAAAAATCTATTGTGTGTTGTGGTGACGTAATACATCGGCATATGCTGACCTCATTTATAACGTGTAAAACAACCGATGTAAACAGCATAGAAAAGACAGGAAGAGTGGATTTTGTTCACAGGCAATGATATCTAGAAATGAATGGGTAGTCAACTTATTTCAAGGAAATGATAGGCCTGTATTATGATTCGAGGCCATTGTTATCTTTGGGATTTGCCACCTTACCAAACACAACATTTGACGATTTCTCCGATTTTCTCGTGTAAAAACAATGGAAACTTCACTCGTACAAACACTATTCAGGGACACTGGACTGATGAAACTTAGGAAAGTGATTGTGGAATTCTTTTTAAATGGATTATCGATATGGTACGAGGGACGGTCGGAAAGTAGTTGGACTTTTCGTGCTGCTGTCTCTCCATTTGCAACTGTATAAACACATTATATATTGGTGAAATCTACATCCATTTGCCAATAATGTGGTCACTTTATTTTCAAAGAAAGTTGAATATATGCAATATTCTGTCCACTTATATGTGATAGGGGTTTTATGTACCATAGGCTATTTGTTAGAGGAACAGCAAGGGTAACCAAAACAAAAGAACAGTCTAGTCATTTTAATCGCGAAGAATTTAAGTTTTTGAACTACATTATCACTGAAGATTGAATAATGGTTCATAATTCCGAACTTGGGATAAAAACTCAGTCACAGCAGTCATAGAAACGAGCTGGTTCCCCACCTCTGAATAGATTAAGCTTTTACATTCGGCTGGCAGTCATGTTTGTTGCTTTTGTGGATTCACGAGTTCTGATAGTTAGTCATTTCATGTCAAATCGTAAAAACTGTCATTGCTAAGTACAATTCTGAAGTAATTCAGAAAAAAAAAACAAAGAATAAATGCTGAAGTAAACGCGTCCCAGATTAGCAAAGAAAAATGTTTTCTACTTTACGATTACGCACGCTCCCATACCACCGCATCTACAGTGAAGATTATCAAATATTACCCATGACAAAAGTTGTTTTACTCTTCTTATAGCACAGGCCCTACCCCACACGACTTTTATTTGTGTCTAGAACTGATGAAAATGCTTGCTGAGAAGAAATTTGAGACCAGGGCGCCTTTGATACCGGTGGTTACACAGTACCTAATACAGTGGGTCTACGTCATGGTTAATAGTGGCAATAGTAAAGCTCCTACGAAGATGGCAAAAATGCATAGACATAGATGGATAATTTCTTTAAACAGTGTAGAAAGAATTTTGTTAAAACATTAAATGGTTTTAGAGAACTAGTCAAAAGTCCAACTACTTTCCGACCGTCCCTCGTATGTTTTATGTAGTTGTTTGAGTTTGATCCGTTTTCCTGTTCAAGTTTTGAACAAAATGTTAACTTTGTTCTATGTTTCTAATCCCAGTCCACACTGACAACACACGCCCCATGACACGGGCCCAGCCCAGAGATAAATCGCTCAATGCGGCTCAATTCCACCCTCATTTAAGTTAACATTATTTCGTCAGTAGACTACTTGCAAATCGAAATTATGCTTAGAAATTTGAAATGAACATTCTTGAGGTTGACTTGAATGAACAGATAGCGGCAGCCTCGGTGCTTTTCAAATGTTCACGGCCGAGTGCTGCACTCAATGCTGTGCAGGCCTGTTACAGTATTTTGCAGACTTTTTCCATTATCTATCAACTTCTTAACGCTAGTTATGAATAAAAAACAGTATACTGCAAAGATAACTTTACAAGATTTGTTGTTTTTGTCGGAAAAATAAAACGAGATGAGAGCAATAATGTCCGCCATTGTTGATTCATTTTTACAGTTACGACATTTTTTTTCTTACGTTCAAAATTTTCTTACGATCGTTTAGTAAAACGCACTTAAGAATTTGCGTAAGTTTTTTTAACGTAAAGTTACGCAAAAACTTACGCAATCTTAGTAAAACGGTACCCTGTTCTTTTCGTGATATTTCTTTACTTTCGCCGACATACATCTCTTGTATCAATGACCGGCGATAGTGGTACTATTTGAAACAGTTATTTGAACAATACATCCGTTACATTTGAAAATTACCGCGTACAAAACTTTTGCCGCGCTTTTAATTTTTCGGCTATTACGGACCTTACCTGATCTTTTCGCAACCATTGCTTGCTAATGACACGTCATTGGTGCTCATAATAGTAGATTATTGATCAATCATATGTATAAAGCTCAGAAATCCCACATTTGTTGCATTTATTGCATTATTTCAAACTTTATTTAGCACGGGTGGCTCTCTGTCCTTTAGGCAGCAGGAGGGGACCTAATCGGCATAAACCTTTCTGTGTTTCAACCCTTTCGTCAAAATCGTATAACATATCCCCGATGAAAAACCAACTTTATCGGCTATTTCTTGGACATTGAACCATGCGTCTTGTTCGGTCATGTCGGAATCTACAGCAACATTTGCTTTGGTACTATCTCTACCCGGGTTGCCTGAGAGGGGGCATAATTCAGGCCAGTTTTACCAATTTTATTTTTTATTATCTTCCTAAAAACTGACGTATATTCAACGTTCGAATGTCCACAAATCTGATATAGTTCATCATATACATGTAGTGGAGATATTTCAAAGCTTATGCGACCTTTAATGTAGACCTGCACATCCTACTTTAGTTCGTTTTCCATTTTGCGCACAGCGAAATAGCCAGTGTATATGACTGAACCAACTTAAAAGTTCAATAACTTTTGAAAGAGTCAACGAATTTGTCTCAAATTTTAACCAAGTATAGACAGTAATTTGCCCGTCAAATAGCCACAAGCACCACTAGTTCTATAGAACCGTGAGGTATAGTGGACCATTAGTACCACTTTTAATTGAACGCCCCTCGTATTTCTCAAAGAAGAGGCAGTAAGTTTTACCCTACTGCTACCCACTCCATACAGCTGAGTAAACTGAGACGAGAGCTCAATATCATAACCACTGGATTATAAGTCGAGAACGCTAACCACTGCGCTAACACGACTGTCAAGTTAATAAGATTAATGTAAAATTAACCCTTTCCCAGAAAACAATATTTTCAATAAGGACAATTTTATATTTTTGTTGTTTGGGAAAAGGTTAACAGAGCAACAGATAAGAGGGGGTTTAGGCATTCTAAAATTTTTATTTCAAATCCAAACCCTATGTTGTGGGTACTCATTTGAATTGTCTCGATGAGATGATTCTAATGAGTACCCAAAACATAGGGTTTGATCAATAACAAATGATATTTTGCAATTTGAATCGTCAAAAACCCCTTTTCTCTGTGGCTCTGGGTTAAATAGATGTGACATTTATCTTTCACTGATTTCTGTTTTTCACAAAATGCTTCCAATTTCTTAATATATATGTAAAATAATTTTATGTTGGGGTTTAACATTGGATTTTGATATCAAAATCAACAAGTGTATGGCTTTTTATAAAACATGTGTTAGCAAATGCCAATTCACCTTTAAAATTCTGACTTGAGACTTTTCAATATTCTATCATAACGTGGAATTTATGTTGAAAATAAATGTTTTGTTGAAAAAATGTAAATTTATGGAGGCGATTTTCTGAACGGCGATAACGTTTTCGGGTAACATGAAAATATAAAAGCGGTCTAGACATACCTTTATGATAGCAGATAATCCGTAAGTTGTTATATCTGTTGCGTTGGTCAGCTGCAGGGGTATGCCACATTTGCGACAACCAGACAGCCCGTCTGCCAGAACACCGAGTTCAACAACTCGTCGCCCCTACCTCCACGACTGCTCGGCAAACTCCTTCGCGTAATCGTGATCACCGATAAAGTTACAGGCGGGTGTATCGTTAGTGGGATGAAGGTTTTTCGCACTTTCGGAGCATTTTCCAAGTCTTCTGATCTGTTTTTCAGTCTTCAAACCACGATTTAACTTCTTTCCAGTCATTCTGACAGTTATTTGTTTACATTCTCGTCGTCTGCTCCGTGTTTCCTGTATGACGTCACAATCCGGGCACTAAGTACGAAATATTGTCGGGACCGAATATTCAGGTCACCTGTCATGTTGATTGATCACCTCGTTCGGATATACCGACCAATTTAACATTCTGTTCGTATCGATTAAAATGTACATATTTATCTGAATTTCTTTAGACATCGCACTTTATGCTTTGAAGAATCCATCATTACTTTTGAGTTGAATTGTTTTTTCAGCAAGGACAATGTGTATAGGCTAGGCTTCCGCGTCGGAAATGCGCAAATGACTTCAATGTCGTGAAACTTCTAGATTTTCGTATAATCAAGAATTGGCTGTTTTTGTTTGAGAGAATACTTTATATCGGTAATTTCTATCAGAATTATAACCAAAATTGATTTTTTTTTTCATTTTTATATTTTTTATATGTAGAAGTTCTACTGTACTACTCCGCGCTTTTTTACGGTAAAAATCGTCAGAAAGGAAGATCCTTAAGAGGCGATTTTCTGCTCCTACATTCTCTAAGAATTCTTTCATATTTTCGTGCAATATGTAAACTGATGCGGCATTGCTGAAAAATATGTTTAACCGGGAGCTATGGTAAGACTTAAGGGGCACTGACTTCCATTGTCTCTCACAAAAAATCCTTCACAAAAGTCGAAAGGGTCCTTGACACCCACTCTTTTCATCACCACCACTTCCTTCACCGAACGCCTTTGAGGCTGTCCTAACAAGCCTGCATGTCCCAGCTTCACCTTTGTTTTTAAATGTTGGATCCAGAATAGGGCTGTCATTGTCAAAAAAGCTGTTTTCAATTTCCACAAGGCATTTCTTAGAGGTTTCAGCATAGTTAACAAGAACCTGAAGTCCACTAAAGTAGTTACTGAGTGACTCCAGGTGTGTTCTTTCTTCATGAGTGTCATGTATGATATCCAGCATATGTTAGAGGAAGAATCTCTTTTCTGTATGTTTCTAGGAGCTCATTGAATTTTAACTCAATCGTTGCTCGATCTGACATTATTGACTTGATGTGCGTTATGACATCTCTTGATACATGACTGTCACTTGCACGAGAAGCACTGTCTAAATCTTCTAGGATTTCTTTAAATACAGAAAGAGTGTTGCTTGCAGATTTTGTTTTGATTTCTCTGAGTCCTAATACCCAAAACTTCCCATCACAGTCTGTTGCTTCAAAACCCATATACTTGTTGCCGAATTTTGATGTTTCATCTGTCAATAAGCAGGTATTTTCTTCTTTTGAGAATACTTCTCCCAGCTGCTTTTGTGCCAAACACAATCTTTGCATGTTCATTTCAAGAACTGCTGATGTTGAAGGCTCTTTATTTGGCTCTACGTTCACTAATTTCAGTACGTTTTTCACCACATCACCAACCTTTGATGCACTCACATTCAATTTGAGAAGATCATAAACACACGTTTTGAAATTGGAATTGTATCTTCGGCTTTTTGCATCATATACCTCAATGATTCTATTCTCATAGTCTACATCTTGAAGTAAACTATTCAAGTACTGTAAATTTTCTACTACTTCTAGTTCCCTTATTTGATTGTCTTTTTCATCAATTTTATTTCGTAGTTCGCTGACTAACCTTTTGTTGTCATTTGCATTTTCCTGTAATTTTGAACTTTTTTCTATGAATAGGTTTCTCTAGCAGCACTTCTTTTCAAATTGAGTTGAAGTTTTCTCACCTTTTTATCATTTTCATTTAATTGCGAAACTACTTTGGCGTTTGCACTTTCCGCTTTTGCAAGCTTTTCTAGTAATGTTTGGTTTTTCAACTTTTCATCCACTACTGCCTGTTTATAATCCAGACTATCTTCAATTGACACACGTGGACCACGTTTAGATTGATGAGCCGAGGGGAATGAAAGATAGGATGTCATATTTTCTTAATTCCTCGGCCCCTTTGGCTCGATGCTTGCTTTTCATTAAGGTGGTGCTTTTTTCCATTAAACGTTTTACAGAGGCTTCAAAAGATTTAGCAGTTGGTAGTATACTAGTATTCGATTGTAAAGTAAATGTTTCGGCGACCAATGAAATTGTTTTTTGTAGTCCTTCTTTTTTGTACACGTAGTAAACAGTCTCGTTTGCGATCTCCATGATTGTGTGTGTGTATTTGGTATGTATAAATCTACCTTGATTTTTTATTGCCTCCAATTCCATCTTCAGTTCTTTGTTTTTATGCTCCCCGAAAAAATTTCGGGGGAGCATATAGTCGCCACGCTGTCCGTGTGTCCGTCCGTCCACAGCCAGATCTCAGCAACCCTTGGGCCAAATTCAATGAAACTTCACATGTGAACTCCCTGGGATAATACCTAGGGACCTTTTTTTCCGTTTCTTGATTTGAGGCTGCGTCATGGAAAAAGGGGCCTTAATGTAAAAATTAGTTTTTCTCTAATTTCTCTTCATCTAATGGGCAGAATTTACTGAAATTTTGCACTTATGTGTTAAATGAGATGCCCTAGACCATAGTCTATAAGTAATGTGTGTACACAAAATCTGTCATGGGATAAGGGGGCTTAATGTATGATAATTTTTTATTTTGTGACATACACTTATTCGGGGAGCATAATCCGTCAATGACGGCTCTTGTTACTTTTCAGTTCCTCATTTGCTTTTTTCAGTTTTTCATTTTCTGTTTTTAGTTGCTCAACATCTAACTCATCTGGTGCTACCGGTAAATTGTAATCCCCCCCCCTTTCCCCTGGCATATATAAAAGTAGGCCTCCGCCATGGGATCCAGTCTCATAGTCTTGTGAACTACTAATACTACTAGCCGTACTAGGTGAACTAGGGTTAGGCGAGTCTGTCTGTAAGAAGGGAGATAGCAAGCAGGATGTTAGACTGTTAGTAACCGGGTTACACAAGCAATTAGGGTTACAATAAATACGAGTATATATTTCAGCTTGGTGAACAATGGGTAAACTTGACACTTTCCCAAACAGCAAATATTTAGGGTGATCCAATTCACAAGCTGCTGTAGACAATTGAATTGATGGTAATTAAGATAGAAATTGTTAACGATGTAGCCCATAAAATATTGAGGCAAAAGGTGAAAATACTTATTATCAGTATTTTCTTCTTTTTCTTCAATGTTTTCCCACACCTATACTAAAAGGAATGTCAAAACCCGGTCTTGTTTAAGAAAGGGTTAAAGCCGCCCGAGGACAATACGCCCCCAGACAGCGATCTTATTATCCTGCTCATTTGTCACTAGATAAACAGTAGACACAACAATGTGATGTAAGTCAATCCAAAGTAGATTTTATGTTTATCAATTGTCCAACATATTGAAATATTACCAATCACCATGAAAGCAGGAGTTAGTAGCATGCAGAGCTCCAAACAAACTGCATTAACCCTTTTTGCCCACTCAGCAGAATTTTAGGGTGGTCCAATTCAAAAGATGCTGTAGACAAGAAAATAAGAGTGTGTAACAATAAGATTTGTGAACAATAAAGCCAAGACAAGAGCCGTAGTAGATGGATTATGCTCCCTGAATAAGTGTTTGTCACAAAAATACATTAAGCCCCCTTTTGCCATGACATGCTCTTTGTACATTGATTGAAAATGGTGTATGGTCTAGAACATTTCATTTATCACATAAGTACAAGCTTTCATTAAATTCTGACCATTAGATGAAAAGATATTAGAGAAAATTTAATTTTTAGGGCCAGCGAGCTATTGTCATGGCGTTGTGTCCGTCGTGCATCCGTGCGTAAACTTTTCTTAAAAAATCTTCTCTCAAACCAGTGGGCCAATTTTGATCAAACTTGGCAGAAGTGTTCCTTGGTTGGTGCTTTACTTAAATTGCGAAAAGAATTTTGATTGGTCCATAAATGTGGGCGTGGCAGGGCGGGGCTTATCAGACTTAGAGAAATCACAAAAGAATTCTTTAAAAATCAACCAGTTGGCCAATTTTGACCAAACTTGGCAGAATTGTACCTTGAGTGGACCTTTATCTAAATTGTCTGTCTTTCCGAAAACTTAACATTCACCTTTTCTTCAAAAATATTTGACGTCACATACAACGCTCAAATTTGGTATGCAACTTACTTCCAATGATATATATCTGTTCCAAGCATTTGGACCTTCCTCAAGGTCATCAATTAACATTATCAACCCTCTACACGAAAACTTAACATTTAAAAAAATGGCCATTTCGGGGGCATTGGTGTTTAACAAATACATTTTGGTTAAAAAAAGCGCATATCCAAGAATATTCTAGGTGGATCCAATGGAAAATCTCTTTTGAACACTGCATGATTTAACAACTGTGTGTTGTTTGTGCTCTCTGTTTTCTGTAAACAACAATCCGATAGCCTTGTCAGCTGGAATGTGTTGGTGATATCTTGAATAACACGGTGTGGATATTTGCGTGTTGAGTTAATAAATGCTTGGAATATTGGTCCGTAATGATGAGGGTTCATAATCAGAACCATCTGGCTTTTTAACCCATTACCAAACAACAAAATTTGGACTGGTCCAAATTCAAAGATGTTGCAGACGACAATTTCAAGTGAATGAAATTATAAATTATTTGGTCTTTTTACATAGAAAACATTGTGGGAAATGAAGAAATTGCTTGTCACAAGCAATTTCTTCATTTTCCACAACACAATGTTTTCCAAAGCCTTAATCTTGTGGGGAGTCAAAAGGAGTCACTGTGTGGTAATGGGTTAATAGGTAAGTAAAAGTTAAGTATTTATCAAACATCTTAGTATCTATGTTGTGCATTTCTCTCAGAATTTTTTAAAAAAGCGCTTAAAATTGGTCTCATGGTCACAAATGAAAGCGTATTTTATCATTTGAGGAAGTTCTGTAAACTAATTATCCTTTTTTGTTGTGTGTTCCTCTCATTCTGTTGGAAGGCATCATTTGGTGCCAGTAGCATGCCAAAATCATCAAATAAAGCTGACATATTAAAGTCATTCTGCTGAACAAACTCAAAATAGCTGAGCTGGCATTACTACTAGGACATTGTAAAATCTCTTCCCAGTCTAGATTGAAAATGATTTCTTCGTTTACGACTTTTAGCTCACCTGAGCACGAAAGTGCTCATGGTGAGCTATTGTGATACCGCTGTGTCCGTCGTGTGCCATGTGTCGTCCGTCAAACTTTGCCTTGTGTGCACTCTAGAGGCCACAGTTTTTGTCCAATCAACCTGAAAATTGGTCAGAATGATTGTCTTGATAAAATCTTGGACAAGTTCGAAATTGGGTCATAAACTAGGTCAAGAGGTCAAATCTTAGTAAAACCTTGTGTGCTCTCTAGAGGCAAGATTTTTTGTCCAATCAACCTGAAAATTGGTCAGAGTGATTATTTTAATCAATTCTTGGACAAGTTTGAAATGGGTCCTAAAGTAGGTCACGAGATCAAATCTTAGTAAAACTTTGTGTCAGAGATATTTTTACAATTTCTGTGAGTCCTGGGGACTCGCTGGATTCCATATCAATGAGTCCAGCTTCTAGTTTAGTGAGTCCAATACACTATTTTTAATATGAAATCTGCAAAAATTGTTGCATCCTGGGACTCGCTTGAATTAAAACTTTGCATCCCAGAGACCATTATGAGTAAAAGCAGGGGTAAAAGTTTTTAGGCATATGCCTGAAGTTCAGGTTTTTGAGTATTCCAAAATGCCCCATTTTCTCGATTTTTACTATATAAATACATACTTTTCCAGGTTTTCAGGTTTTTCAAAATTTTCAACTTTTACCCCTGTAAAAGTAGCAGGATGCGCAGGTAAAAAAATCACTGTTTGTGTGCACTCTAGAGGCCACATTTTTTGTCAACCTGAAAATTAGTCCGAACATTTGTCTTGATCAATTCTCGGCCAAGATTGAAATTGGGTCATCTGGTGTCATAAACTTGGTCATGAGGTCAAATCTTAGTAAATAGTAAAAACTCGTGTGCGCTCTAGAGGCCACATTTTTTGCCCAATCAACATGAAAATTGGTCAGAATGATTGTCTTGATAATTTTTTTTGGACATATCCAAAATTTGGTAATCTGGAATCATAAACTAGGTCTGCAGGTCAAATCTAAGTGAAACCTTGTGTGCACTCTAGAGGTCACATTTTTTCCCAATGAACCTGAGAATTGGTCAGAATGATTGTCTTGGTCAATTCTTGGACAAGATTGAAAGTGGGTCTTCTTGCGTCATGAGCTAGGTCATAAGGTCAAATCTTACAAAAACCTCATATGCACTCTAGAGGGCATAACTTTTGCCCAATTAACCTGAAATTGATTCAGAAAGGAAGTCGGAACTTGCTCAGAATTCTTGTTTGCATTATATATCTGACAAGATTGAATATTGGGGTTGTGTAATAGGTATCTTTGTCAGATCTTAGTAAAACTATTGCATTTAGAGGCTAGCTACATCAGATACAGAAAGCTATTATCTCAGGTGAGCGCTTCAGGGCCAATGGCCCTCTTGTTTCGCAGTTCCGATAACAGAAGGCGGAGTCGGTCCAAGTTAGACGCTTGGTATTTGTAAGAATGGTTACACTTTGTTTTGTATAACAAAAAATAAACCCCACCTCCAACCACCATGTTTTTCAATTGATTAAATTGTCCCCAGTAAAATGTAATAGAGTTTGAACATTCATGCTGAATAAAAATTAAATCCAACAAGTCGTAGAATTCTTTGAATTCGGAAAACATCCATTCAATGAAGATTTTTTGGGAAGTTTGGTCGGAATTGTCTCTGTAGTTTTAAAGAATATGATTAAAGAAAACGACGTTCGCACGGATGGGTACACGACGGAGCGAGTTGAGCAAATCAGCACTTGCTGGCTGACCTATGTTGGGTGAAAATGAAAGTACAAAAGATCTAAAACGAAAAAAGAAAATTCGATTACAAATGAGGAAAGTTTTTAGTTAGCGTGTCCCCGAAAGTCAATTTCTTTTTTGTTGTAGAAATAGGGTTTGAATTGTGAAAGAAAGTCAAGGCTTCGCGGCTGTCGTTTGAAGCTGGAGTAGGCCTACCTGGGAAGCGATTCATAAAATCCTCAAATATGGGTCCTATTTATTGAAACCATTTCTAGGGGCCGGTATACTAAATGAGACAAAACTAATTTAACAGAATATTCATAGCATACATGTTAAAAGCACTCAGCGTCAAGATGGTGGTCTCATCATTTCGATAGAGTTTTGTTTTTGTCTCCATTTCATATGATACCACTAGGTTGACCTAATAAAAATCGCATTTTGGATTCGAGACTCTCGCTATGTACGAGATGTTACATTATGCATTATTGACTCTCGTGAAAGAGGGATCCGACCAATTAAAATCGAGCATGGTTTATTGCGTCATCCTTTTTCGCGCTCTTGCCTGACACGCGGGCTTTTTCTAAACAAACTGTAGTAAACATAACCAAATATGGACCGATTCACCGCGTGAATAGTCACACAATTATGATTGGCTATGCTAAAAAAATGACGTAGGTTCTAACTGCAAACTGACCTTGATATCACGTGAAGTAAATAAACCTAGTCAAGCAGACGCTTTACAGCCTACTAAGACATAAAAATAGACATGAAATAATAGACATGAAAGTAGGAAAATATGACTGCAAGTGAAAACTGATTTTCGCCGAATAATGCAAGAATCAACGAGTGGCAGTCATTGACAACTATTTCTGAGTTAAAGTGACATTTCACATTTATTTCATTTTTCAAAAGTATGTCTTGATGCAAAGATTGTTTATTCTATTGCATAGAAATGCTATTAGTTTTTTTCAGTTATTATTTACAAGCGAAAAGTACGCCTTTACAGTTGAGACAGAAATGACAAATTCTATGTAAATCTGAACTGTTGTCCACAACAATTTGTTTAAATTTAGCACAAAATATATATTTCTCATAAACGGATTAGTATATTGGCTTGAAATTTTCAGAATTTTCATAAGAAAACATGCTCTTTCAGATAGAATAAAAGTAAATTTTATTTACAAATATTTGTGAAATGTTACTTTAAGTGTTACATTTATAGAATGAATTGTTTTGCAAATTTGACTTGTAACTTGGTCATTAGACTGACAAATTGGCGTTCAAGATCGGACAATTAAATGACAGAATAAAACAAGTATCTGGTGTTGTATGCAACACATAAAGTCCCCTACCGGCTTCACATTGACTCAATATGGT
>CAVMGG010000151.1:85000-109030 GCA_963680895.1 Fragum sueziense
GAAATCCGGCACGGTGAATCAACTTATGTGAAGTGTATTTACAAGTGTGTGTAATTTGATATATTTCGTATGGCTAGAAAGTTGTGTTTTTCATTAGGCACTTTATACCTTAATACAAAAAATAAAACAGTTACAAAGTAATCAAAATTGAAAATGTTATCCTTCGATAGACCACGATTCATGGACTCTAGTTGAGAGAGCCCCTAGGACAGATGAAAAATCGCGGAGAGAATGAAATTATGTACATTTTCAGGAATGTCCCTTAAGGGGGAATGCTCCAGTTTTTCGGAACACTCGGTCATTACTGTAGTAAATTAAATGTTTCGTACCAATATGTTTCGCTACCATATTTTCAATAATAAAACACATCATTACAATTTACCATTTTCGACAGTAAAAGTGTATTTATTAGGCCAAACTGATTTCCTCAAAATGGAAATCGATTATTTAGAGCAAGACAGTCGTAAGTGTGTATGCAGTTACCACTGTTTTGCGTCATTTTATTCGTGTGTAGCTGATAAAAATTGCTGTAATTCACTAATTAGTGCGCTGACCTATACATTTTCTTTTTGAAATATTACCAGGACATGTTGCTTGATGCAATGAGGGAGTTTTATCAAATTCTATTATGTAGAACTTGAAATATATCCAAAAATGTGCAAATTTTGACATAAGACACTCCAGCTTCGTTGATCTAACCGAACACGTAAGCATGCTGTTTTATACATTTGTAAACGCGTTTACAATGACACATATTTTGGGTTTTCTGTACTTAGTTAATGTAAGACGTTACTTTAAATCCGTTTTCGAGACTAAACGATGAATATACAGCATTTTATAAGCATTTTAGTGACCTGGGACAGGTGCAAGAAATTGTGCATTTTTGCTGTAGGGGTATGTGATACGAATGCCTATAAAATTCAAACAAGATCGCTGACCATCTATTTATATTTTATTTTTCAATTGGTAATAACATGTTATTTCAACATACACAATATATAAATACATTCTATTATTGGGGAAAAAATAGGAAACTGGAGCATTCCCCCTTAATTTCGACTTTGAGACTTGGGTCTACATTATGACGTCATTCCCGGAATTATGACGTAAATTTCGAAAAAAGTTAATATCGGGTTTGCTGTGTTAGCCTACTTTTGACGTCACTGTTGTGAAACAGTTACACAGTAAGATGTTATCCTTCAATAGACCACGATTCGTAGACTCTAGTTGTTGAGAGAGCCCCTAGGACAGATGATTAATGAAGAGCAACGAACGATCACTGCGAGAAAATTACGTTATGTACTGTTTTTTCTGGAAGGTTCCTTTCGACTTTGACACTACATTATGACGTCATTCCTGGAATTATGACGTACATTTCGAAAAAAGTTAATATCGGGTTTGCTGTGTTGACCTACTTTTGAAGTCACTTTGGATGTTCGTAAAAATCTTCTCTGTAAAGGCATCGAATGATTTTTGATTAATACTAGATCTAGCATAGGTCGAGATTCCCTCAAGTACGACGGTCCGAGACCACTTAGATTTCGGTCGGACCTGTTAAAAAACTAAGTAATAGACCCGCCTGACCGGCATATATTTTGGAACAATGTATAAATGCTATTTACGATCGATTCACAGGGTGTCCAAATGTAACCTAGCGGTCGTGGGTTCGTTATCGGTCCATGACAAGGTTTTTGGGTAAAGGAATAATGACTACAAATATCAGTTCTCATCATATGTATTTACACCAATCCTGAGCGATTACCATCAAACCAACACTCTGAAAATATAAATGGCATTACAATGTAAAATGTGATAAAACTATCCCATGACTTTACAATTATGTACATCAAACAATTATAACAATGTTAGCAATGATAACCAACGTTCTCCTTTTATCACAACATTTTAACATCAAACCTATTTAGATCTTAATCTTTTACAAAGCATTTAAAGTATTAAACCCTTCATTACACTTAGCGATCAATTTGACCAGGTGTATCCCGTAACAAACTCTCGTGCTCACACGTGCAAAGTGTAGTGCTTCAACTGTAAAGTAAATAAACGAAGGTTAAGTGTTAGGGAACGATGGGACGAACGGACCAGGGTACGAACCGCGAAAACCGACAACAAGCGTCAAAGAAAACAATTGCAAGACCGACAAAGATTAACCGAAAACGTAGAACGCGATCAGACACGAATGTAACAACAACGAACCACAAGAAAGACTTACTTTCTCATTTCCAAGGATAAATAAATCATCTTCGACAAGTCAGACATTCTCAATCAGATTACAACCAACAGTGATTTGAAAAGACACGTGACCAAAACTAAACCGCCAAAACTAGAAAAGATTCTAAAAATAGAATGGTCACACTTGATTCGTAAATCAGGCACAATTATGGTCCGGTTACACAAAAACCTCCAAATGGATTTTTTTACCCCCCCCCCCCCCCCCAAATGACTTGAGTTGTGCCCCCAGTTTTTGCAAGCAGCATTCTTTGTCTCTACTAGAGGGGGTACAAGCATGCTGTAAAAGTATCCTCACTAGTAGCTGCGATATCGTAGCCACAAACTTGATGATGGGTATTGGTTTCAAAAAGGTTTCGGTTACATTATTGCAACTACCTCACTAGAGCTAAATTCGATCACTACTTCAATTCGATCACCTTGGTTTTTATCCAATACACGGCCTTATTTTACCCGAACACCGTCTCCGCGCGCGCATTATGTTTACAGTTAAGAAAGGTAACGAAAACCGATATTTACCCACAAATACAATAAAACGGCGCCATTTTACTTAATCATGTTTTCCCCATTCATGAAGTTCGATTTTATCCTCCAAAATCATAATAAATCCAAAAATTGTATTCGCTCGTCTGCAGAAATGACAGTCTCCATGCCCCGCCTCTAATTTCGATGACGTCACAAGTATACTTCCAATAAAGTTATGGCGCACACCAGTACAGTGCTTATCACTGCTCCCAATTATTTTATTTTTGTAGTCAACTGATCAGGGTTACCTTATCTCATTTAGGCCCATTGTTATGAAATTTTTTGTGTTATTTTCAGAGGCCAGTTACTGTAAGAGGCCCATACAAGTCCCATGATCAAGATGACATTACTAAAGCCTTCACTGATGTGAAAGAAGAGGATATGTCTATAAGAAGAGCAGCAGTTGTACAGTTGCCTTACACTACACTAGCAGATAGGATGGAGGGAAGAATCAGTATAGACACTGTAAAGTTAGGTGCCACACCACTATTTACCCTTGAACAGGAAGTTTTACTAGTACAACACCTAAATGTAATGGCTGAAGTCGGTTATGGATATAGCCGTCAAGAAACACTTAACTTGGCACACACGAGAACACAAACCAGTTACAGATAAATGGCTGCACAAATTTCTTGAAAGATGGCTGGAACTTAAATTGAAAAAACCAAGAGTACTTGATGTAGCACGCGCAAAATCAGCTACCAGACCAGCTATTGACAATTGTTTCAGAGAGCTAAAGGAAATTCTCCAAAAGTATAACTTGGAAGACAAACCACACAGGCTGTTTAACATAGATGAAAAGGGTTTACACTCAGACCACAAACCGCCAAAAGTTGTTGCCGGGAGATTTAATAAAACTCAGGCTGTAACTTCAGGGAAAACCAACACCACAACAGTCATAGGATGTGTAAATAGTATAGGGCAGCATTTGCCACCCTTTTTCATATTTGCTGGAGCCCGGATGCTAGATGGGCTAATGGAAGGAGCGTCTGCTGGTGCAAAGGGAACGGTGTCTCCTACTGGTTGGTCCAACACTCAAATTTTCCATTAGTATAATTATGAAGGACCATCTGCTGCATTACCTGCCTTCACGAGAGAATGAACATGTCCTGACCATTTATGATGGCCACAGATCTCACTGTTCCTTAGGGCTGATAGAATGGGCAAAATCAGAAAACATCATTCTCTTTGTACTCCCCCACATTGTTCCCATCTATTGCAGCCACTCGAAATCAGTTGTTTTGGGCCTCTTGAAGTTGCATGGAATGCAGTAAGAAGTATATACGTGAGTCAGGGGGACGCACTATCACCAGATATGATGTATGCCAACTGGCATGTAGAGTCTATACATGGTTTCTAACATTACAACAGCTTTTCGGAAATGTGGCATGTTTCTATTCAACGCAGATGTCATTCCTGATGCTTTAGTTTCCCCATCTATGTCATTTTATAAATTATAACATTGAGAAAACTGCGCAGGAAACCCTTGCAAAGAACACCACTGGATGTGTAATTTGCGTAAATTTCTTACAAAAGAAAGGTGGCAAAATTCTTCAAAATGTTCACTTTGCAAATAAATCCAGGAACACACTCAGTAAGGTGATTGGGGGTAAACCAATAACCGAGGACGAGACTATTTCTAAAATTAAAGAACATAATGATAAACAACAAGCAAAGAAAACAACAACCAACAAAAGAAAATGTGATAAACAGCCTGAGCCAGTTGCAAGCACCTCTAGGTTGTTATCAAAAAGAGGGAGACAATGCTTAATGTTGTATTACAATATAGTGAAAGTTCACAGGAGGACATTTCTGAAGATGAGAAATGCATAATTTGTAAAAGATTCTAGCCAGACAACACCAAATTTTCATATGCAAATTTTTGTCAAATGGGGTTGTTGTGACCGCTGCAATGGGTGGGTTCATCTTCAGTTTTGTTTTCCTGTGAGAGTTTTGAGGTGTGGGGATAGTTTCCTTTGTCCTAAATGTGCCTCTGAAACACCACATGAGGAATAAACATAAAAAAAGCCACAAAACATTGTAAATAAGTTATAATGGGCGTTTAAAGGGCGACGGTAACAGATGGTCTAATTGCAAAAAAATGAATTTTTTTGAAAAAATATGCAAAACTTTTGTGTTGACAACCTCGGGATGGTTAATAATATGCGATTCAGACAGAGAATGAGCCGAAATTACAAGACAGATAGCTGAATTTAGGGAGAATCCAAACCTAAATTCAACCCCATCACTGATGGGGTTAGAATTATTTTGAAATTGTTGCACATGCGCATACAGCGCGGACCATGATTCAAACGAGATTCATACTTGAATTTCAATATGACGTCATCATGTATGTTGTGACGTCATTTAAAAAGTCGCATGTCCTACTGTTTTGACCTACTTTCGATATCGCTTCATGAATTTGGTATCAAATTGCGAAAAAATGAGTCGTTGCTTCAATAGTTTGTCGTAATCATTTAATCAGGTCATATAAAGCTTAAAAAGTGTACATTTCGTTTGTATTTGACAATTTTTGGGTCCAAATCTGGGAAATAGCAGCTTTAAACTGTTATTATGTGTTAAAAATTATATTTAACCGTTTTTGGTGTTCGCTGATGACTTCACAAATATTTCTAAAAAGTGGCACCTACATAATATCTTTTGAACAGTGTATCAGCTGAAGCCTAGCCTCGTTTTGGTCGAATCTAGGTTGTGACGTCAGCGAGTAGAGAGCAAGCATGGCTTCTGATATTTTCATCTGAAACTTAAGATATTTCGGTAAGTTTTATCAAAAATACCCTGATTTAGGCCAGAAAATGAGTGTGTTTTGTGATTATATCGATGTTAGCCATGTCATTTCCCGTTTGCGATCATACGAACGAAGAAACTGCTTAGGTGATCGAATCTAGGTCAAACGGGGATATGGTTTGTACCCCTAGATGTGAAAGTCGGTGGAAACCCTGATTCAGCAACGACCCGTAGACGCTAAAAAAGGCCGTCATTTTCACCGGATGTTTAAGTTTTCGCGTCGGGAGTCGTAAACTATCGTTTTTACGACAACATAATCGGTTTCATTCCGGAATATTTCGGCTATTTTCGGAACTGGAGTAGGTCAGATGCCCGGATGTTAAATTCTCGTGGATCCGTTTGACTCGTTGGAAACTCGGAAAGGTGTCGTTTTTTCGTGAATTATCGGATTTCTTTAAACAGTCTTTTACGATCGTTACCGTTTTTTCACTCGAAATTCATCGGCTGTTTTCGGGATGTTTATAAACTTTCGTTTTCGAGTTTGACTTTTGAAAGTTGACTTTCAAGAATTTGTGATATGGAATTTTCTGCAAGGCGTTTCTCCGCCGGTAAAGAAAGTTAAGCTGACCGACGAAGAAAAGAAAGAGAAGAAGAAAGTGTATGACTGCGAAAAACGAAGCCGCGGATTTCAGAAAGAATTGAAAAAAAAAAAATCAGTTGGTTGTGTTATTATGAAACAAAAAATGAAATGACATGTACTGTCTGTCTCAAGTATGAATCCAATGGTAATTTTGTTACTAGCTGCAGTAATTTCCGACATAGTACTCTTTTGACCCACCTTGAAAGCGAGTCTCAGAAATTGCTGCAGGAAAGAGGATGGTCTTAACAAGCCTATTGGGAGTTCTATTGCTGGACACGTGAGGACCATCGCAATTAATGCATCGCGCAGAGTTCTCACACTCGTCAACGTCATGAGTCTCAGCCAGATCGCCACAACGACAACAACGCTGAGCCTCCTGACACCTCTTCTCGTGATGCCCGAACTTAAAACATTTATAACATTGGTGCGGGTTCGGAATATAGAGGTCTACATTAACCCGTAAGTATCCAATTTTGAAGTATTTCGGCAAAATAGCGGTGTTGAAAGTCAAAACAATGGTATTCGTTGCTTTCCTCTGTCCATTATTGTGAACGAAAATACGTCTAGCAGCTGTCACGTTTTGAGATCCAAGTTCCGAAACAATTTAAACTTCCTCAGACACCCCCTGAAGATCAGGGCAGCGAATCAGGCCTTTAGAAGTGTTGAGGGTTGCATGTTCGGAACATTTGGCAGGAATGTCATAAAACTTTTTGAGTTTTAATAAGCTGTCTGAATGTGACTTCTTATCAACCTTTATCAAAATGGCACCAGACTTCAACTTTTTGACGGTCTTAGGCTCACCAGCATAAGGAACGAGACATTCATTTATCACGAAAGGCGATAGAGTAGTCAACGATTTTTCAGTTTCTGATTCAATCAACAAGTACCTAGGAAAATTCATATTGCTTGGTCGATTATCCGTATTCGAATCGATTTCTAAACGCGTCCTTTTAAGTGTTTTGGAATCCATGGTTAAAAATTGGTGTTCATCATCTGGGTGGGCCCACCCAACCCGCCGCGGAGTCCAACAAGGGGACATGGAATTGGAGCGGATATCCAGCTCCCCATGCCAGGGATGCCCAGATGGTATACTCAAGCTGACTAAACAACAAGTGTGGCAAAGACATACAAGAGTAATGTTTAAAAGAAAGATCAACCATGCATTTCAAAGCCGATCAAGGCATTCAATCAACCCAATTAGCCCATGAGCCTTTATAGACGAGGAAAAGACAGGACTTAATGAAATAACTAAAAGCTGATACAAGAAATTGCATGACCTGTACAATATCAAAGTAATTGTCGAGATAGAACGTGTGTTCAATCAAAAAGTCTTCGTCTAAAGCGACCAGCCGGTTGCCTAGACCGGGCCCATCTAAGCTCCCGTTTACACCGAGGCCAAAGCCAGCGTGTTGGGAAGCTGGAGAGCCCTGGGCTTCCCTCAACTGACCAGGATCCCCTTTTCCGGCGTACGAGTTTACACTAACGGCAAACAAGCGGGTCCGCATTTATAACAGACAGAATGTCCTTTGCATGGGGGTCTTGCCATTTGCTACAGGACAGGGCAGCCGGGATATTTCTAATCCCCCTCCACAGCTGGGGGTTCTTCAAAAGAAAAGTTACAAACTTCTATTATCGATGATGGATTAATACTGTGTATTTGAAAAATGAATAAAATAAATATGTTATGATATATGTTTTAACATAGCTGATTGTGGGACCTGTTGAGTTTTAGGGGGACCTGTTAAATTTTTCAATTACAGTTACTGGTCCTATGGACCAGTAAATATTTGGAGCGAGTGTAGACCCCTAGAAGTGCTACATTCGTTCTAGCCTCAAAGATCGTAACGTTCGTTGCTCTCTTTACCGGGATGCTGCTCTTTGACGTAATTACCATATCCTCGTCGTATGTTGATTCGCGATGCTAAGCTTTCATTGAATGGTAGAGCGATAAAAACAAAGATGAGAATTATATAACTAACCCTTATCATTAGTTATTCTATTTTAATCTGAAATCCATCGTAAAACTTCTGTAAAAAACATTTGTGGGCTAGAAATAGGTAAAAAACTACAGCCTGTCAACATGAGTCAGCCATTTTGAATGTGTTTGTGGATCCGTCCGATGGCATCATTATTAGATCTACACTCAAACTGGTGTATTGCAATTTAAATGATATTCATACCCAATTCCCCGAAATTCTTTGATGTCTTGTACGATACAAATCGCGAATTCGTGGACAGTTCATGTTCTTTTAATTTCTCATTCGCTAACACCAGACTAGCACATTCCGCTTAAAGGACGTTCATTTTGGAGAACGTCTCCTTTAAACGAGAGTAACAAAGGGAGCTAACTTCATACAAATAAATTTAGTGGTGTTTTACACGTCAGGTATAGCATAGGCATGTATAACCATCGGACGGATGCTGTGTATGTTGGTTCTCGGATGAATAAAAAGCGGGAAAATAGTTCCTGTAATAAGGCCAAAACACTTGCAATGGTGGGTTCTGGTGTATTTTTTGCAAAGAAGAAAAAGCAAACCATTTAATCATAAAAAGTGAACGGAATAACATATTTACAGGTAGTTATTGTCTAGATGTCTATTCCTCATTACTCTTGCAGTGAGGACATAGGAATGTATCCTCTCCTTAGAAACCTCACTGGTGAGTAAGCATGCAAATGGGTTCAATGCTTACAATCATTCCATAAAGTTTGTGTTTCCATCACAAGATGCCCATTTAACAAAAGTAAATGAAACACAATAAGCAAGCTCTGAGTGCTGAAAGAGTCCGCAGACGCAGCACACTTCACTATCCTCTAACTCTGTTCCATCACAGCTGCTAGAACTGCCTACAGCTAAATTGATCTGAGATAGACCAGGGACATGACTGGATACATGATGTTTATTATACCAAATAGTGTTCAAAAATCCATTTGTACATAAAGTTTTCCCATTGTCACATTTTCTGGGTCCACCTTTCCTAGTACCCTGTCTCTCAATGTATTTTAGGTACTCTGAAGATTCTGGACGCTCTTAATACCGACATGCCATCTTCTTACACATATTTATAGGCATATATTCAGACAGATGGTGAATAAAGCCTATATTTCTGCCTGATAGGCTGTGGAGCTGTCTGAAACAGAAAAAAGTCATCAAAATAACGGTTCATTGATTAAGAAACAGGGTACCGAGAAAACGAATATAAATTTTTGCTTGGCCTTTTTATAAAACATTCCTGTGTTGTCAAGTGACCTCCATTGATGGAAGAAGTGGATCAGAGTGACAGCATGTGCGAAACCTGTTCAAAAGCTGTAAAACGGACATGGTTCTGATGATTATATTTTAGGCATTATGAAAAATGTAAGTTTCTGGCGTTAGAGAAAGTAAATAGGTCAACTACCTGTTTGAACCTCACTTTCCGTAAGTAGAGCAGCCGATACGCTATAGTAACTTTCGCAGTAAGAAGTGCGTCACAGATCCGCAAGTGCTCGGTAAATCTCGCTAGACGAACGTGAGAAAAAAATGTCCGCATCTTTACATACATCGCGACTTTACATACGACGGCGATATGACGTCATAACTTTTGATGCATTTGCAAAGACGAGTGTTAAAGGGCGACGGTAACAGATGGTCTAATTGCAAAAAATGAATTTTTTTGAAAAAATATGCAAAACTTTTGTGTTGAACACCTCGGGATGGTTAATAATATGCGATTCAGACAGAGAATGAGCCGAAATTACCAGACAGATAGCTGAATTTAGGGAGAATCCAAGCCTAAATTCAACCCCATCACTGATGGGGTTAGAATTATTTTTAAATTGTTGCGCATGTGCATACAGCGCGGACCATGATTCAAACGAGATTCATACTTGAATTTCAATATGACGTCATCATGTATGTTGTGACGTCATTTAAGAAAGTCGCATGTCCTACTGTTTTGACCTACTTTCGACATCGCTTCATGAATTTGGTATCAAATTGCGAAAAAATGAGTCGTTGCTTCAATAGTTTCTCGTAATCATTTAATCAGGTCATATAAAGCTTAAAAAGTGTACATTTCGTTTGTATTTGACAATTTTTGGGTCCAAATCTGGGAAATAGTAGCTTTAAAGGGTGGGTGAGAAGTACTGAAACAACCTCAGAGCAGAGTTGTCGTTCGTTACTCTCACCATACACACAGTCTGATCAGGATCCACGTTGTTCTCTAATGACCTGTAGTAACTTAAAGAGAGGAGCATGGATCCATGCATATTGGACAGCATTAGACAACAGGCTGATCTTCAATGAACACAATCTTTAAAAATGCTTTAACGGGACGTTTTTCCAGATCCCGGCTCAAATGTATAGTTAATTCTATCATCAGTGGTGCCTGATCAATAACAGTCTGAGAAAGTTCATGGCTTGGTGTATGCTCACGGGAAGACGGACACTGTTCACTTTCTTCATTTTTCGTGCTCATCTGTTGGACAGGGTGATTTTCCTTCTCGGCTTCAACAGGTAACTGTACAAGTTTCAGCTGTTTCCGAGACTTACTAAGTCTGAGGTACAGTTTCATGACATGATGGTATTGACATCGTTGTAACTGGAGAAGCCATACACCTCTTCACTGCAGCATAATATATTATTATAAAAGCCCGACAGGAACCGAACAGAAGAATTTCTCAACTAAATCAGGAAGTCATAGGACTGTTCAATTTTCCTGTAACAGTTCCTACACACGGATGGATTCAAGTTTGTAAGGTTATAAAACAAGTTGTCGTCATTCAAAACACTTTGTAACTTTTCGGCGAATCCGTCCTTTTTACACTTCCTGCCACTAAGTAGGATCGGACGTATGCTGTTTGAACAGAACACAAAACAATCAATCTGTTTATCTTTCACAGACGTTTGAGTCGCCATTTTGAGTTACGGTCATGTCACAAAAGATATCACGGTCATGTGACAAAAATATGATCATGTGACAAAATATCACGTGATGACGGATTAGAGGTGAATGGGCAATGAATCTGGTACTGGAAGAGAATATAGAGAACATACGCAAGAGTGACGTCACAAACTGAGCTTAGCATTAGGCCTAAACTCTTTTTGACTTCCAATTATACAAACACACAAAAACCGCCAAATGCAGATAATTACGAAGCGCACTGGTTATTGAATAGTGATTTACCATTTGATGATCTACGCCCTACATGTAAAATGCTTGGAAATCAGTTTATTAGTCCCCCACCGGTTACCGGTTGGGGACTATAGGTTTGTTCGATTCTGTCCGCCACACTTTTGTCCGGGCTATATCTTCTAAACCATATGTGCTAACAACTTCAAATTTGGCACGTTTATAGATCTCATTGAGGAGAAGTGTCATGTTTAAGAACCGCTACACTGCCACGCCCACAATTTGAGTTATTGCCATTTGTTGTTTTTACCCTTGCATTCTTGTCCGGAACATAGGCCTATCTCCTAAACTATGTGCGAACAGAACATCTACCGTTTTGTGGAAGAACATAGTAATTGTCTATGGTTATCAGAATATCGCATGGAGCCGAGGCATGACGGCAACCGTGATGTCACCCTTGGGGCTAGGCTTGGGACATGATCTAAATGGGAACACTGTGGGTTTGACCCATCTCTTCTCTAACTGGGGAAGAAGCCAATAATGCCCTCTACATATGGGAATTCTCAGTCGAAGGCGCTGGCTCTTAGGAATTCTACACCGAAACCTCACATAGCCTTGTGAGTCGAACACAGACTATCTACCGTTTCTACAGGTTCTGTGAGTCCAACAATGACTATCTACTGTTCGGAAGAACACATCATGTGTATAGTTGTCTATGGTGATCGGAACCTCACATGGTGACGAGGCATAATTATGGTGTCCATGATAATCATCCACCTTGAGGTTGTTGTTGATGTGTGCGGAACATGAAGTGTTGGGAGCGTGTTATTTAAATCCAACATGTTCGGCACAGGTTTTGGGCCCATTATACAGCTTTGGTCCAGTCACATATAAATTCAAGTTTGGAATTAATTAGAAGTCATTCATTTGCCTAGAATATTTGACAAATGTTGTATTCAATTGTAAGAAATGATAATTTCTAAATACCTCATGTTTGTGTCTACAACTGCTTTGTACACGTATAGCATATCTTTTTCTGCAAACATATGCTTCTTCCCTGTCTTTTGGTGCTATAATAGGAATTCTAGGGGTTATTTTACTGTTACACTTCGTTTTTTTTTTGTAAATGAATTCAGAATATGTTCGTAACTGCCACTGAAATTTTATTTCCGTTTGTCAAAACATTCCACGTCATTTCTGCTACAACAAGACACGTTTTCAGATTCTCCCATGGAAATGAGATATGATGTTGACCATGATGTCACCACCTGGCTGGGGGTCAGGCTGAATCCTGATCTCATGGTAATACTAGGGGTTTGGAAACCTCACTTCGGTTCCCGTCTCTTCTCATACTGGCGAGGAAGTCATTAATGCCCTCTACAGATGACAATTCCCAGACGAAGGCGAGGCTCTAGGAATTCTGTACCGGAACCTCACATAGTCTTGTGAATCAAACAAGGACACTACCGTTTTGTGGAAGAACATTGCATGCGTGTAGTTGTCTATGGTGATCAGAACCTCACATGGGGAAGAGGCATATGTTTGCAGGCTATCCTCTAAAAAAGAAAATAAAAGCACTAAATGCACTGATAGAAACGGTTGATTTTAAACGGTATTCAACGCCTTCAACCTGTCTGATTACATTCTGCTTCTTACCTGTTGCCACGGTGAAGATTTTATACATGATGCGCACCAGTGCGTTGTTCCGAGTTGAATACTCGCCAGTAAGGAACACATAAGGGTCCATGTGTTGGGTCTTCACGCCCAGGCGTATGACGTACATGTCACCCAGCTTTAGGTTAGACAGGTGTTCTGATCTCAATGGGAACACTGGATTCGGTTTCCCCCACACTGTTTCCCTTATTTTCTAATACTGGCGGAGAAGCAAACGGTGCTCTCTAATATGTGATCCTAATATTTGGAATAATTTATATTTTGAATGAAAGAAGTAGATGTCAACATCACTTTTATCGGGAAAAAACTCTTTACAATTTTAACCATGAAATGGGTTAGTTGGCGAGAACTGGTATGCGGCGAGAATCGGTCGTCAGCCAGGTGGGTTTTTTTTTTTTTTTTTTTTTTAAATCTTTGAAATATTGAATCAAATAAGGTAATTTTAATATGTAATAGATATGATGGATTTATTTCACTTTATTGGTACAGCCAATATAAAAGTGTAAACATAGTTGCTTTTGGTGCATTTCATTGTTTTATTTGATGTGAATAAAGTTGCTGTATCTTCGAACAAATATTAGCTGCCATCTCCCACTGTGATGTTTGAATATGGACTAGTAAAATCATCGATACTTGGTAATAACGGGTTTTCCTAAGCTTTCTGTGCCTCCTGAAAACGGAGGCATTCCCAAAGCAAAAGGCTGTGTTCCCAAAGCAAACTTTCTTACATTTCTTCCAATCTATTGAAAAAATTTAATTTGTTATTGAAAAATGAGTTGTTCGCTTACTTTTTAGCCCAAAATGAGCTATTTTACGCTTTGAAAATTTCCCAATAAGGCCAGACTCCTTTTCCCAAAATGGCTAGGAAAACCCCTGAACATGCATTTCATTGTAATGTATTGAAATCGAGTGCCAGTGGTCAATCTACAGTTTATTGAGCTGGAGAACACTGTCAAATGTAAAAGAATTAAGACAAAATACATGCCATTCAGCAATCATGTGGACTTTATCAATGACAACAGCGCAGGTTCTTTTCTTGTACAGTTCAGTTCCTATCAGCTGTGATATTGATCTCAAGTTTATAATGGATTCGGGATGACAGTAAATATGATGATACTTGCCATCCCGTAATCCTTCCATTCTCGAAGCCTAGTCGTCACAGTCGTGATCTTCCTCGTCCAAACAGCCAACACCTCCTGAATATGAAAGGTAGCAGGCATGAAGCCCACTACCTCTCAATTCCTGAACTTGGTCTTCCATTATCGACTTGATAGGCGAGTTGAGTTTATTGGGGTTTTACGCCGTTTTCAACTACCAGGGTCATATCGCGGCGGCTGGAGCACCTAACCGTGGGTTCCTGGTATTTCTCGCACCAGTACAACCACAATATCCAAACCGAGCCTCCAGCTGCTCTCTCACATAGATGATTCACACCCATTGGTGAGAGACAAATGACTTTTGTCAAATGTCAGAATGGATACTGGCCGAGCCGGGGTTCGAACTCGAGACCCCTGGATTGATAGACTCCGACGTAACCGACTGAGCTATCCAGGCTCGGCTGATAGGCGAGATATCGAAAACAATCATCGGCTCCTCTAGACCATACTTTGCTTGAAACAAATACGGTAATATCTGGAAGATCAGGCTTTTCCTATAGCTAGTCGGTAAGACACCGACGCAGTCGTGACCGTTATTGAGCTGGAGAACACTGTCAAATGTAAAAGAATTAAGACAAAATACATACCATTCAGCAATCATGTGGACTTCATCAATGACAACAGCGCAGGTTCTTTTCTTGTACAGTTCAGTTCCTATCAGCTGTGATATTGATCTCAAGTTTGTAATGGATTCGGGATGACAGTAAATATGATGATACTTGCCATCCCGTAATCCTTCCATTCTCGAAGCCAAGTCGTCACAGTCGTGATCTTCCTCGTCCAAACAGCCAACACCTCCTGAATATGAAAGGTAGCAGGCTTGAAGCCCACTACCTCTCGATTCCTGAACTCGGTCTTCCATTATCGAGTTGATAGGCGAGATATCGAAAACAATCATCGGCTCCTCTAGACCATACTTTGCTTGAAACAAACACGGTAATATCTGGAAGATCAGGCTTTTCCTATAGCCAGTCGGTAAGACACCGACGCAGTCGTTGCCGTTATTAAGTTCTAGCAACCTCCATCGACGAGAAAATCAAGGGCGATAATTTAACAAATTTTCCGAAAAGTTGACCTCACTTAGGGTCATGTGGAATCGCGCGAATTGTGGAAAACTACGAGTTTTCCTGACGTCATATGTTATGGGAAACTAAAGTCTAAAGATAGAACTTGATGAACTCGGCTGTCTTTAGCGTGAACTGATTTTAGAACAATAAATGCGAACTGAAAGAAAAATTGATTGACATTTTTTTTTTTCGGAAAAAATACAAGTTCACGATTCAGATGGCCATGACAGTGTTGTTTAATCATTTATTTAAGCGGAAAATGTTATTTGAAACGAAAAATTGCGCGGGCCTAATAGTTTTTAACGTTTTTATACGCCGCCGGAGGCGGACGTATATTGGCGTCATTTTCTCCGTCTGTCCGTCCGTCCGTCCGTCCATCCGTCCATCCGTCCGTACGTCCGTCCACTTTTCTTGTCAACGCAACTCCTCCTAAGTTTCTGGCTGGATCTTCTTGAAACTTGGTCAATGTTATCACCTCAATTGGTAGATGTGCATGAAGGAAGGATTTTATGGTTCATTGATTTTTGCCTGAGTTATGCCCCCTTAAAACTTAGTCTCTTGAGCGGCGTATATTGTGACCATGGCACTCTTGTTCTGACTTGGTATCGCCCGTAAAGCGAAACCGAAAGTGGTCCAAAATGACCTAGAAAACTTTTGACAGTTGGTTCTGAGGCTAAATTAAGCCGATATTTCACCCCAGATGTGCATATGATAGGCCAAATTTGATGAATTATAAGTTATGGAATATGTTTATGATGTCTTATTGCTATATATACAAATTAAATTTTAAGAAAATAGGTTGTATGGATTCGTCCCTATAACTCAACTTACCTTTTGTAACCAGGAATTGAATGATCTTCACATCTCGTATCCCTGCTACACATCAATGCTGTGCATCATAGCTTCTTTACTTTACCATAATTTTTGGTTGTAACGAAACACATTTATTGATTTTCTGCGTGTCCAATGATTATTTTACCACATTCTTAACTTGATTTCAACTGAAGACTTTAGTGAAGTTGAAACATAGGTATTTTATGATTTGATACCATGGAACATTGAGATTTCCGAACCCTTAACCACACAATCCCCACTATTAAGGATACAGAGATGTCATATAAAACGTTGAGGGAAAATGAGAAATTTTGGGAATAAATGAAGTAGAGCTTTTATATAGAGTTTTTTTTCTTTTCTTCATAATCAAATTAGATATATTAATTTACATGCATTTGATTCTTGTAAATACTAATTCTATTTGAAGTCTGATCTTAGGCTACACATTTTGTCAGATCCTTTTTCATGGTATAACAAAATTTCATATGCAAACTGATAAAAAATTAAAGTAATCCGCGCTTTACAAAATGATATCTGGTTTGAATGATGGAATTAAATAGGATATAAACAATGTAGGAAAAGTAGACAATATTGGTAAATGTTATTTTTATGGCTGTTGAAAATCTTGATTGTCTGACAAGGTTTTATAAAAAGCTTATACCACTTGAAATTAATAGTTAAGTCAAGATGCATTTGACCAATTACAATGACCCTTAGCCCAGATTTCCGCAAATAAGGCGGAATTCCGCATTTTTTTTTCACAAAATATTTCCGCAATAAATGTGGAAGAAGTGCGGAGTATTCGGACGCGGAAGTCTGCGTTCAACATGCGGATTTTTTTATGGAAGCGGCACTTTTGTGGAAATCGGAGTATTCGGACAATTCCGCATGCAATACGGAATGTTTTTCCGCATTTAAAGCTACTATTTCCCAGATTTGGACCCAAAAATTGTCAAATACAAACGAAATGTACACTTTTTAAGCTTTATATGACCTGATTAAATGATTACGACAAACTATTGAAGCAACGACTCATTTTTTCGCAATTTGATACCAAATTCATGAAGCGATATCGAAAGTAGGTCAAAACAGTAGGACATGCGACTTTCTTAAATGACGTCACAACATACATGATGACGTCATATTGAAATTCAAGTATGAATCTCGTTTGAATCATGGTCCGCGCTGTATGCGCATGTGCAACAATTTCAAAATAATTCTAACCCCATCAGTGATGGGGTTGAATTTAGGTTAATCAGGGTTCGCACAGTCTTGAAAAGTGCTTGAATTTGAGCCTGTTTCTTGAAAAGTGCTTAAAAACGAAAAATAGTGCTTAAAAGTGCTTGAATTTGATCCCTCTCTTAAAAAGTCCTTAAAAAGTGCTTGAATTTGTCAAAAACGTGCTTAAAAAATATTATATGACCAAAATCATGGTAAAAAGTAGATGATTTAAACATCCGCTCGAATTAAGTATCGGGAAAATATAAACGGCGGAACAAAACAGTCTGGGTACGAATCGCTCAGTACGAACTTTTTTGGGTACGAATCGTCCGATAGTATCGTCGGAGTAGCGTCCCTTTGTTAGAGGTCAAGAAATATGGCGTCTGGCTCGGAGAAATGTCTCTTCAACAAGCAATGGTGTTGCGAGCCGATTTGGAATACGATCAATCTCTAAATTGATCGCTGTCCAATTTGGAATTCCGAAGTTGCGCGATCAATCTCGAGATTTTCCTTCCCTATTTTCCTAGTTCAAAAACAACTCAAAAATAATTTGATTGATTTGGTTTGACTTTATCTTCGTCGAAACGAGTTCTAATAGGAATAATTTGCAAACAAAAAGTTAAAACTCAGTCCTATGGCGCTTTCAGTATTTTTCTGAAGGGAGGGGGGTCGAACATAGATAGGCTACAAATAGGGAGGGGTTTCGTTTTCCAAGTAGATCTAGAATCTAGGCCTATAGGTCTATTAATCCATTTTGACAGATTAATTATATGACTATGAAATAATCAGGTCATAGACAGGGGTTCATTTGAACCAAACGAACGCCGAACTCTCTATGGATCCGCCACTGCAGCCTAATAAAAAGAAGTAGAGATCTAGATCTATTAAAAAAGAAATCGACCGCCAAACCTTGTCTAGAATAATTGATCTAATGAATTCTAAATGTTTAGTCTATCAATAGAATCTATCGAAATCAGATAGATCTAGATCAATAATGCCTAATTTGGTCTTGGCAGGAGACCTGTATCCATGTGTGAAATATCAAGGTTCTATCAATAATAGTGTAGGCATATGAGATAAAGGCCAGGTCAAACTCCAAGGTCATTTGGTCAAAGGTCATGGTCCCAAATGAAAGGTCTCCCAGGAAGTATCCATGTGTGAAATACCAATGCTGTATCTGTACAATAGTGCCTTAGATACAGTGGCGTAGGAAGGTTTATAATATTGGGGGGGGTGGAAAATGTTAAAGTAAATGGAAATATGGGTGTATTATGGGGGGCCATAGGGGGCAGGCCCTCCTACGCCTATGAGATATAGACCAGAGGCGCATTCTTTAGAGCAAGATTTTTGAGATATCTTGAGATTTCTTTAAAGGACCTCTATAATATAATAGATCTACATCTTGCAAAACCCCTTGGTCAATTCTGTAGAAACAATATAAGAGATAATTATCCGAATTGTTCTGAATGCTCCATAATTCATAAACCGTCGTTTTCCGAATGGTCCATACTTTGTACAATTGACGTCAAGATGACATCATTTGTATAAAGTATGAAGCATTCGGAATGCTCCATAAATTATAAACCGCATTTTCCAGAATGCTACATACTTTGTACAATTGATGTCAAGATGACATCATTTGTATATAGAATGGAGCATTTGGAACACTTTGCTTACAATCTCTGTCTCAAAAAAAGCTTTATTAGATCTAGTCAAAAACATCTTAAGAAATCTTGCTGTAAAGAATGCATGTCTGGCTAAAGTTTTCCAAGTGAAGCGGTGACAAGGAAACTGACACTAGGGCTGTTGACATTAGCTCCTCAACATAAAGTCCTGGCTCACTAAAATTTAATGGCGTTAAAAGCTGCATTCAAATAATCTTCATCCATGTACTGCTCATTATTCTATGCATAAATGTACCAGCCAATAACAGCAAGTCAGATGGTCTTGCTGTGTATGTCCTTTCATGTCAGCAATCCCGGTATTGTTTGGTTGAAGTAATGACTGGATAGCCCTTTCCAAAATGTCAGAAATTTAGTCTGTTCCAATTTCAGCACATTTTGATCTTCAAAATTGTCCTTTTTCTCAATGTTTTTTCCAAGATTTTTTTTATGTTAACATAGTTCACCCTTAATGAGTTTCAGTCAATGTTGGAGTTTTTTGGGTGATGTCATAAATATTTGGCGAGGAGAGTATCAATTTATTCTAACTCATACATTGTGTCTATAAAGATCAGATAAATTATGAATGTTTAAGACAGAGCACAATGCATTCCAACACTGCGCAATCTCATTACGGATGGACTACCTTAATTAGGGACATCAAACATTTATTTGTTTGGGCAGGGGATGGATAATCAGCAAGGTATTAAAATATTCAACCCAACAAGTAAGACATATATTTGTTTTACAGTTTTTATAAGTTTTTTACAAGTTAAGAAACAGTTATGCACATTTAATAGACTGTTAAATACGGTAGCAGCAAAATACTTCATCAATATAGAAACAATGCAGTCATTATAATTATCATATTGTATTTCTCATGGCAATCAGAATTTTCCCAATTTCTATTAATTTTGTGTTTTTTAAAGCCTTGTAATGCAGGAAGGTAAAAAAACCTGTTTTGACATACATAATTAAAATGATTTGGGAAAACATTCTGACAAAAGCAGAAATTGCTGATAGTCAGCATTTTTTGCCTTTTCCCTGAGTATTTTTTAAGTGTAACATACATATTTCCTCTTTTGGTAGACATCATTTTGTTATCTGCAATTCCTTTCTAAATGGACTTTTGGGAAAACATTGAGGCAAATGAAGAAAATGTTGATAATCAGCAATTTCTCCCTTTGCCTCAATGTTTTCAGTGCTTTAATATAAACAAATGGTTACTTTCCCCATTCAATATTGTTGTCTGCAGCTGGTCTCAAATGGGACTACTGTAATTTTCTATGCTTTGGGAAAGCGTTAATACATGTAGTATATCTCAAGATTTTGCAACCATAATTCAGTAGATAGCAGGCAATGTAGGCTAAGATCAAACTGCATGTATGTGCAGGCTGATCTTAGTCTACACTGACAGCAAAATCTTCAGTTACAACAGGAATATGGCACAGACAGCATGAGAATGGTAAACACTTTGAGACTGGATGCAGATAATAAAATGGATCTATGAAAAGAAACATTTGTGGTCCTATCAAAATTCCTTGAATAAAATTCATAAATGAATGAATAAAATACCATCAAATTCATTGTCCAACGCATAATTTGGCACTAGAGGATAATTGTCAGAATATGTACTAGACTGTATTGAGTATTTGTGTCCATATGGACATGATCAGAACGAAGTGTGGCTTTAACCCTGCTTTGCTGCACAACTTGTTCACTGTTGTTATCATCATGTAGGGAAACCTCTTTTTGCAGATGCCGAGGGGTACCACGCTGACCGCTCTGCTTTATAATGTCTTGAAAATGTAGGATTCTGGAATCATCTGAAAAATATAACACCACAATGAGCATAATGATATTCTGATGAAAACAAATACAATGAAGTACATTTGGAATGTCATGTAATCATGCCAATAAGTCGGTCAGTCAGTCAGTTGGTCAGTCAGTTGGTCACTCGACCAGCCAATTAGTCTGTCAATCAGTCTTTAGGTCACCGTCAGTCAGTCAGAAGGTCAGTCAGTCAGTAGGTCAGTCAGTCGGTCAGTCAGTAGGTCAGTCTGTCTGTCACTCAGTCAGTAGGTCAGTCTGTCAGTCAGTCTGCCAGTAGGTCAGCCAGTCAGTCAGTAGGTCATTCTGTCAGTCAGTGGGTCAGTCAGTCCGTCATTAAGTCATTCAGCAGTCATTTGGTCAGCCAATCTGTCAGTCAGTCAGCTAGTCACTCAGACTGTAAGACAGCTAGTCACTCAGTCTGTCAGACAGCTAGTCACCCAGTCAGACAGATAGTCACTCAGTCTGTCAGACAGCTAGTCACTCAGTCAGTCAGTAGGTCAACCAGTTAGCAGGTCAAGAGATCAGTCAGTCAGTCAGTAGATCAGCCAGTCAGTCAGTAGGTCAATTTGTCATTCAGTGGGTCAGTAGGTCTGTCAGTAGGTCAGTCATTTGGTTGATCAGTCAGTCAGTCAGTCTGCCAGTAGGTCAGCCAGTCAGTCAGTAGGTCATTCTGTCAGTCTGTGGGTCAGCCAGTCCGTCATTAGGTCATTCAGCAGTCATAAGGTCAGTCAGTCAGTCAGTCAGTCAGTCAGCTAGTCAGTCAGCTAGTCAGCTAGTTAGTCAGCTAGTCACTCAGTCTGTCAGACAGCTAGTCACTCAGTAGGTTGGTCAGTCAGTCGGTCTTACCGTCGGTCGGTCAGTCAGTCACTCAGTCTGTCAGACAGCTAGTCACTCAGTCTGTCAGACATCTACTCACTCAGTCAGTCAGTATGTCAGCCAGTCAGTCAGTCAGTAAATCAGTCAGTCAGTCACAGTCAGTGAGTCAGTCACAGTAAGTGAGTCAGTCACAGTCAGTGAGTCAGTCAGTGAGTCAGTCACAGTCAGTGAGTCAGTCTGTGAGTCAGTCAGTCATTCAGTCAGTAGGTCAGTCAGTCTGTCTCTCAGTCAGTAGGTCAGTCTGTCAGTAGGTCTTTCAGTAGGTCAGTCATTTGGTCGATCGATCAGTCAGTCAGTTAGTCAGTCTGCCAGTAGGTCAGCCAGTCAGTCAGTAGGTCATTCTGTCGGTCAGTGGGTCAGCCAGTCCGTCATTAGGTCATTCAGCAGTCACTAGGTCAGCCAATCTGTAAGTCAGTCAGTTAGTTGGTCAGTCAGCTAATCACTCAGACTGTAAGACAGCTAGTCACTCAGTCTGTCAGACAGCTAGTCACCCAGTCAGTCAGTCAGACAGCTAGTCACTCAGTCTGTCAGACAGCTAGTCACTCAGTCAGTCAGTAGGTCAGCCAGTCAGTCAGTCAGTAGGTCAACCAGTTAGCAGGTCAAGAGATCAGTCAGTCAGTCAGTAGATCAGCCAGTCAGTCAGTAGGTCAATTTGTCATTCAGTGGGTCAGTCAGTCTGTCTTTAGGTCATCAAGTCTGTCAGTCAGCCAGTCACTCAGTAGGTCAGTCAGTTGCTCAGCCTGTCATTCACTGAGCCAGTCAGTCAGTCACTGAGTCAGTCAGTCTGTCGGTGGGTGGGTCAGTCACTGAGTCAGTCAGTCTGTCGGTGGGTGGGTCGGTCTGTGGGTGGGTCGGTCTGTGGGTGGGTCAGTCGGTCGGTCGGTCGGTCGGTCGGTAGGTCGGTAGGTCGGTCGGTCGGGTCGGGTCGGGTCGGGTCGGGTCGGGTTGGGTCGGGTCGGGTCGGGTCGGTCGGTCGGTCGGTCGGTCGGTCGGTCGGTCGGTCGGTCGGTCGGTCGGTCAGTCAGTCAGTCAGTCAGTCAGTCAGTCAGTCAGTCAGTTAGTCAGTCAGTCAGTCAGTCAGTTAGTCAGTTAGTCAGCTACTCAGTCAGTCAGTCAGTCAGTCAGTCAGTCAGTCAGTCAGTCAGTCAGTCAGTCAGTCAGTCAGTCAGTCAGTCAGTCTGCCAGTAGGTCAGCCAGTCAGTCAGTAGGTCATTCTGTCAGTCTGTGGGTCAGCCAGTCCGTCATTAGGTCATTCAGCAGTCATAAGGTCAGTCAGTCAGTCAGTCAGTCAGTCAGCTAGTCAGTCAGCTAGTCAGCTAGTTAGTCAGCTAGTCACTCAGTCTGTCAGACAGCTAGTCACTCAGTAGGTTGGTCAGTCAGTCGGTCTTACCGTCGGTCGGTCAGTCAGTCACTCAGTCTGTCAGACAGCTAGTCACTCAGTCTGTCAGACATCTACTCACTCAGTCAGTCAGTATGTCAGCCAGTCAGTCAGTCAGTAAATCAGTCAGTCAGTCACAGTCAGTGAGTCAGTCACAGTAAGTGAGTCAGTCACAGTCAGTGAGTCAGTCAGTGAGTCAGTCACAGTCAGTGAGTCAGTCTGTGAGTCAGTCAGTCAGTCATTCAGTCAGTAGGTCAGTCAGTCTGTCTCTCAGTCAGTAGGTCAGTCTGTCAGTAGGTCTTTCAGTAGGTCAGTCATTTGGTCGATCGATCAGTCAGTCAGTTAGTCAGTCTGCCAGTAGGTCAGCCAGTCAGTCAGTAGGTCATTCTGTCAGTCAGTGGGTCAGCCAGTCCGTCATTAGGTCATTCAGCAGTCACTAGGTCAGCCAATCTGTAAGTCAGTCAGTTAGTTGGTCAGTCAGCTAATCACTCAGACTGTAAGACAGCTAGTCACTCAGTCTGTCAGACAGCTAGTCACCCAGTCAGTCAGTCAGACAGCTAGTCACTCAGTCTGTCAGACAGCTAGTCACTCAGTCAGTCAGTAGGTCAGCCAGTCAGTCAGTCAGTAGGTCAACCAGTTAGCAGGTCAAGAGATCAGTCAGTCAGTCAGTAGATCAGCCAGTCAGTCAGTAGGTCAATTTGTCATTCAGTGGGTCAGTCAGTCTGTCTTTAGGTCATCAAGTCTGTCAGTCAGCCAGTCACTCAGTAGGTCAGTCAGTTGCTCAGCCTGTCATTCACTGAGCCAGTCAGTCAGTCACTGAGTCAGTCAGTCTGTCGGTGGGTGGGTCAGTCACTGAGTCAGTCAGTCTGTCGGTGGGTGGGTCGGTCTGTGGGTGGGTCGGTCTGTGGGTGGGTCAGTCGGTCGGTCGGTCGGTCGGTAGGTCGGTCGGTCGGTCGGGTCGGTCGGGTCGGGTCGGGTCGGGTCGGGTCGGGTCGGGTCGGGTCGGTCGGTCGGTCGGTCGGTCGGTCGGTCGGTCGGTCGGTCGGTCGGTCGGTCGGTC